>JAJMCZ010000011.1:101557-119793 GCA_030573245.1 Ascobotryozyma americana | reverse complement strand
AAAAAAAAAAAAAAATAAAAAAAAAATATAAAAAAAATATAAAAAAAATAAAAAAAAAAATAAAAAAAAAAATCCAAATGTAATTGAAATGCAATTGAAATAAAATAAAAGAAATGGGCAAATAAAATTTAAATTTAAGTAGAAACGTAAATTGTAATAAAATTAAAATTAGAAAAAGAATTAGAATTAGAATTAGAATTAGAAATTATAATCAAATTAAATTAAAATAAAAGACAACTTAAATAAGTTAATTATCAACTAAATTAAAATAAAAAGTAAATTAAAAAACAATTAAAATATAAACAAATCAATTATAAGAAATAAGAAATTTAAAGTAGAGATTAAGTTTGAAATTTAAATTAAAACAAAAAATTAGATTAAATTAGTAATCAATAAAAGAAAATAAAAAAATAAAAAAATAAATAAAAATAAATAAAAATAAATAAAAATAAATAAAAATAAATAAAAAATAAAATAAAAATATAATTGGAAATTCAAAGAAAAATAAATCAATTATCGAATTAGAAATTAAATAATTACAAAACTGAAAAATTTAGAGTAAAAAGATTAGAAATAGGCTGAAAATTAATTAAAATAAATAGTACAATAAATAATACAGCTAGAAATAGAAATAAAATAAAAACAATTAAAAATGAAAATAAAATGCAATAAATTGAATCAGTAATAAAATAAATATAATAAAAATAAAATCGAATTAGAAACAAAAATTAATTCTAATACAATAAAATCAGTAATTAAAAAAAAAGAGTAAAATAAGAAAAAATTAATAAATAATATCAATAAGCAAAGAATACAATTAAATAGAATAAAAATAAATAAAATAAGAATCCTCTAAAGAAAAATAAAAATTTAAAATTAGAAATCAAAATTAAAAATTGAAATTAAAACATAAAATTAAAAATTAAAAATTAAAATCAAAATTAAAAATTGAAATTAAAACATAAAATTAAAAATTAAAAATTAGAAATCAAAATTAAAAATTGAAATTAAAACATAAAATTAAAAATTAAAAATTAGAAATCAAAATTAAAACATAAAATTAAAAATTAAAAATTAAAATCAAAATTAAAAATTGAAATTAAAACATAAAATTAAAAATTAAAAATTAGAAATCAAAATTAAAAATTGAAATTAAAACATAAAATTAAAAATTAAAAATTAGAAATCAAAATTAAAAATTGAAATTAAAACATAAAATTAAAAATTAAAAATTAAAATCAAAATTAAAAATTGAAATTAAAACATAAAATTAAAAATTAAAAATTAAAATCAAAATTAAAAATTGAAATTAAAACATAAAATTAAAAATTAAAAATTAAAATCAAAATTAAAAATTGAAATTAAAACATAAAATTAAAAATTAAAAATTAAAATCAAAATTTAAAATTAGAAATCAAAATTAAAAATTGAAATTAAAACATAAAATTAAAAATAAAAAATTAAAATCAAAATTAAAAATTAAAATTAAAATCAAAATCAAAATTAAAAATTAAAATCAAAATTAAAAATTAAAATCAAAATTAAAAATTACAAATCAAAAATCAAAATCAAAATTAAAAATAAAAATACAAATACAAATTAAAACATAAAATAAACCATAAAATCATAAATAGATATTGTAATACGTATACTAATAAAGTATTCTATAATTCAATCACACTATAACACTATAATAAAATAGTATTAAAGCATACACAGTAAAACAATAAAACAGAAAACAGAAAAAAGAAAACAGTCATGAACACTCAAATTACCATAGGAAAAGAAAAACAAAAAAAAAAAAAAAAAAAAAAAAAAAAAAAAAAAAAAAAAAAAAAAAAAAAAAAAAAAAAAAAAAAAAAAAAAAAATGAAATTTATGCTTTCATATACAAACGCATACAGCCGAATAACCAAATGTATGCCCAAGTTATGCCCCCCAAATGTATGCCCAGGTTATGCCAAAATATACTCTAGTATACACTATACACTATACAATACTATACCCATACAAACCAACTGGTACAATACAACAAAAAAATAAAATACAGTACTGTGCAAAATAAGCCCAGAGTACAAGCTGCCAATATTAAAGCACTCACCTTAGATATGGTTAATTATTATGTATACAAGATAATATTCATACAATAGTAATTCATACAATGGTATATCTTGCTATTTCTATTATTATTATTGATGACTTTGCTTAGTTCTCAAAGTGCACTTTGTGTTTAAGGACATCCAATTAGTGAATTACTATGTAAATTAAAGTACTAGTAAATTAATTACTATGTAAATTAGTATGTGAATTATTTGAATTCACATACAAATGAATTTTTCTAGGGTTGATGACAAATAAGTAAACAATGTTGTTATGGAGATCGTAACGAGGGAATGTGTACATAGCACTGTACGAATTGTTTATACGAGGTAAATACGAGCAAACACTTGTACACAGGTTTATTTGTACAAGTGTGTTATTATTGTGTTATACTGTTATTGTTATGTTATTATTATTTATTATCATGTTATTGTTATGTTATTATTATTTATTATCATGTTATTATGTTGTTCTTCTTCTATTGTCATTTCATTGCCAATTCATTGTATACTGTTTCTTCTGTCGTCTTTAATGGGTTGTCGGGACAACGGTGTTGATTTTGATCAATTTGAGAAATGTGAATCATATTATAAGAAGAAACCCTACAGGAACCCGTAGGGTTCCTGTAGAATTACTGTAGAATAGTGCGGTTTCTAACGTAATCCATTAACATTACAGGTATATATGGGTTTTTGTAAATAATTAAATAAATAAATATAAGGTAAAATATAAAACAATTACACACAATTGTGGGAGTTTCATTTTTATTAAAACATTTTTTTTTCTGTTTTTCGTAATTTACTCAGTAATTTATAAAATAAATGAATAAATTAAAGACACAAATAAATATAAGCATAAAGAAATAAATTATAAAAAGTCAATTTAAATAAATCAATTTAAATAAATCATAAAAAGTCAATTTAAATAAATCAATTTAAATAAATCATAAAAAGTCAATTTAAATAAATCAATTTAAATATAAACGGAATGAAAATATAAAATGAATAAAATGGATAAAAAAATTCAAAAATTAAATTTCAATTAATAAAAGTAATTGAAAGTATAAGATAGTTTGATATTAAAATAAAATAATTTAATGTATGAATAAATAAATTAAATAAAAATTAAATTTTAGATATAAAATAAAATAAATAATATTTTATAAAATTAAATAAATAAAGTAAATTAAGTGAATTAAATAAAAAAAATAAAAATAAATAAATAAGTAAATAAGTTAAATAGAATTTAAAATAACTTAAATTAAAATAAAATTAAATATAAATAAATAAATAAACAAAGAAATTAAATAGAATTTCAAATAGCTTAAAACAAAAAAATTAAATAGAATTTCAAATAGCTTAAAACAAAAAAATTAAATAGAATTTCAAATAGCTTAAAACAATGAAACTAAATATGAACTAAATTAAAATTAACCTAAAATAAAATAAAATAAAATATTTTACAATATTATAGTTAAAATATAAATTTAAACTTAAATAAATTAAAACAAATACATTAAAACATAAATAAATAAATAAAATAATTTAAATAAATAAAAAAAATATTTTACAATAGTTAAAATAGTTGAGATAAATTTGAAAATATTCAAAAAATAATTTAAATTTAAATACATTAAAATATAATCTAAAACAAATTAGATAAACAAACAAATGTTTTAATTTATAATAATTAAAGTAGTTAAAATATAAAGTACATTAACATAAATTTAGAATACATCTAGATACATTAATTAAAAAAAATAAATACATTAATAATGACAATAAATGGCAATACTCTACAATAGTTTAAATAGATGTTAAGAAATAAATTACAATAAATAAACAAACACAAATACAAAACAATCTACAGTACTTGAATAATTTAAATAAAACTCCAAACAAAAACAAACACAAAATATTCATCTAACTAACTAGTAAACTAACTAGAAACTAACTGGAAACCAACCATACAGACTGACTTTTTCACTAATATCTAAATACAAATTATTAAAAAAAAAAAACTAGCGGATTACCGTTTAAAGATCGTAAATACACAGGATTACTTTGTATTCTTGGCTATTTACATTGTAATACGTAGTAATATCTCGTAATACAATAAAATTACTCTGTAATTACTCATAATACATTGATTTACACAGAATTACCTAACAATTTATTTTTCGTTTAACATGAAAAATGATATTTTTGGATTAATATTAAGATAAAATCAGAAATAGAGAGGATTTATTATTTATTATTTACTATTTGTTCTTTATATTTGTTTATCGAGTTGAGATTTTGTTCTTGAGTTGGTGTTTTTATAGTTTTTAAGTGTTTTTCTAATTTAAGTATTTTCTAATTTTCAAATTAAATTAAACATTTTTTAATTAAATTGATCTTCAATATTGGATTTCAACAATAAAGTAGATTTTTATTCATTTCATTTCAATACTAAATTAAATTTGTATTCATTTCATTTCAACATTAAATTAAATTTTTATTCATTTCATCCTCTACTAAATTATTCACTCATTTGTGTTTTGCTTTCATTATTTAGCTTTATTTCATTTATTTCCGGTAATTTTTCATTGTTTCCAATAATTTTCATTATTTCATTTATTGACATTCATTTCATTTATTTTACAGAATTTTATATTTATTTCATTTACTTCACATTTACTTCACATTTACTTCACATTTACTTCACATTTACTCCACATTTACGTTAATCTTTTCCAATTTACTTAGCTTTTCGCAATATTTATCATAATCGCAATCTGTTCAAGGAATGCCCCTACGACAGGTGAGTGAAAAGAATAGTATAATAAAATAATAAAAATAATAAAAATAATAATAATAATAATAATAATAATAATAATAATAATATAAATTATGAAAGCTAAATAAAACTACAAAGTAATTTACATTTAAATCTAAAGTAAATAGCTAGAAATCGTATTTCATTTTATATTTTATTATTGTTTTTATTATTGTTTTTATTACTGTTTTTATTATTGTTTTGTTTTTATAGTTATTTTTATTTTTATTATTATTATTATTGTTGTTGTTATTTATTTATTATTTGTTTATTATTTATTTATTTATTACTTATTTTAATTACACTGTTTGGTAAGGTATAAATGTGTGTATTCATTTATAATTTGTTTATAAATGATAATATTTATAAATAAATAATAAGTTACTTATAAATGAATAAATACAGTGTGTATTTTAGTGTTTATACTATTTTTATGGTATTTATGGTATATGGTATTTTATTAATTTATTTTAAATTTAATTTAATTTAATTTAATTTAATTTAATTTATTTTATTTATTTTATTTATTTTATTTTATATTTTATTTATTTTATTTTATATTTTATATTTTATATTTTATTTATTTTAACTTTATTTTATTTTATTTATTTTATTTTATTTTATATTATATTTTATTTATTTTAAATTTACTTTAAATTTACTTTTAATAGAATTTAATTTATGTCGCTTATAATTATTTATTCATGGTGTATTATTTTATATTATACTTAATTTAATTTACATTATATTTTTATACTATATTTATAAATTTTTTTTTTAAATTATATTTTTTTATTTATTTATAAATTATATTAAATTAAATTATATTTTATCATATTTTTTTTATTATTTCCTCTATATATTATTATATTATATTAAATGTATTTTATTTACTTTATCTATTTTATTATACCATACTATACCATACCATACTATATACCTTTTTATTTTACACTTTAATTTATTTATTTTTTTTATTTTATTTATAATATAACTATAATTGATATGCTATTGTATCATATTACATTATATTTATAAAATAAAATAAAATAAAATAAATTACCTAATATAATATAGTACTATATACTATAAATATACAATATACTATAAATATACAATATAATACTATGTATACTATAATATATTGTCATTTACTCTCGTTATTTATGTTTATGTTTGTATGTCTTATAGTATTACATTATATATTATATAGTATACTAAGCTATAATGCTATATATTATACTAGTATAGTATAATACCATAGTATAAAATACTATTTTATGCTATAATATAATATAATATAATATAATACTATATGATATATTTATTATATTATATCTTATGCTATTATTTTATATTTTATACTATATTTTATATATAATACTATAATTTATAATAAATGTTTTATATATAGTTTATAATATTGCATAGCATATGTAATTTAATTAGCATATGATATGGTATATATTATAATATCATTATAGCATGTTATTACATGTTATTACATGTTATTGCATGTTATTGCATTAGTGTACATGTGTGTATATGTGTGTATATGTGTATATACAAGTATATTTACTTGCATATAATATAAACAATCACATGCTACTATGCTTCAATATATGCAATAATAACACATGCTATAATACATGCAATAACATAAATAACGCATGCAAATTGGGCATTTACTTTTAATGCTATAATTTGTATATAAATAAGCTATGATTTCCATTTTTATTTATGGCATTGTTTATATATATAATATATTATTTTATATATAATATATTATTATAATATATTACATATTTATAGTATATTTTATTATATTATATAGTATTATATTATATTTATAGTATATTTTATTATATTATATAGTATTATATTATATTTATACTTATGGACCACACACATTTATACCTTATACTATACAATGTTTACACAGTACAATAATATAGTATTTACAGTATACCATGTGCAAAACTATTTACTATACTATTTGCAATATGGTTTCAAATATGGTATTTTGTCATGGAATATGGTTGATTGTTGATATTAAATCCATTTACATTGAAATTTACAGTAAATTGTTGTATATGGATAGTATAATTGCAATAGTTTATATATTATACTGTAAATTATAGTCTAGATACAATAATTTACAATTTATACAATCTACATACTTATAGTGTGTTATTGTATTTACATTGATTTATTCTATATTTATTGTACTTACTCTAAATTATAGTTTATTTTTATTATAAATTATTGTACTTTATTCTATAATTTACATATAATAATATCACAGTATATTTGAGTATTTACTTAAATATACCAAATTATTGTATATTATATTATGCTATATTATTGCATACTATATTATTGTATTGTATTGTATTGCATTGTATTCAAATACCACAGCGTATTTATAGACGCTACAGAATATTTCTTATTTTTTTTATTTATTCTTATTTACAATGCACTTGTACCTTTGGTGCATTCTTATGTATATGTGATATGTAATATGTACATGTGTATACTGTGTATACTGTGTATGTATATGTATATATATATATATATATATAATATATATATATGTATTGTATACGAAGTATACAATACGCATATTATACTCGTATAAACCTCTCGCATAACCCTTGTACAACACTCGTATTATGTATACTCGTATATACTTTGTACATTTTATCTTTTGTTGCTAACATCCAGGAAATCGAATGCTGGGCGGCTGCCCTTCTCTCATATGACACCAACGATTATGAAAAAACCATACAACTATTCTCTGAAATGGAACCAAATTCTAAAATATTATTCAACTTAGGTGTCATTTATGCCTCTATGGCTGATCATCAAACTGCAATAGAATATTATGCATCAGCTATTGAAAGAGATAAATATATGGCTATTGCTTATTTCCAAATGGGTGTATCAAATTTCTTACTAGGTGAATTTAATGAAGCTGTGGCAAATTTTAACGATGCTTTACATTATTTACGTGGTAATATTGTTATTGATTATGGCCAACTTGGCTTAAAATACCGGTTATATACATGTGAAATTTTATTCAATAGAGGCTTATCTTATATTTATGATAACCATTTAGAAGAAGGAATGACTGATTTAGAATATGCAAAATTAGAAAAGAAAATTCCAATACATAATGTAATTGATGAAGCAATATCTGCTCAAGGTGATGGTTATATTGTATTTTCTGTACCAGTTGGTGTTCTTTTCCGCCCTCCAGAGGCAAAAGTTAAAAATATACGTCCAAGAGACTATTTAGGTAAAGCACGTATTGTTGCTGGTTCACCTTTACTTCCTTCTCCAACTTTAGATTCAAATCTTTCAAATAAATATATGCAAAATTCTCCTCCAACTCCTTCAATAATGCATACTTATTCTATGTCTAACAATTCAACAATTACAAGTAATAATAATAATAATAATAATAATAATAATAATAATAATAACAACAATCACACGCACAACAACAACAACAATAACAATAGTAATAATCACAGCATTAATAACACATCCCCCGATACCCATAGATTCATAACAAGCCCATCAGAATCAGATTTAGTTGGGTTTGTGAAAAAATCAACTAAATATGCAAGCAAACAAAGAAAATATTCTGGTGAATTCACAGCTTTAGATGCTTTAACTAAATCATATGCTGCAATGCATCTAGTTAAACCAGGTTTGCATTCAAGAAACAATAATCCATCTGATGATGAAGATGATACAAATAATAATAATAATATTAACAATACAAAAAATATTAATAATACCAATAATTCTCAAATACAAACACGTCCTTATTCAACATCAACAACTAATCAAGATAGTTCCATAAGAGATTTATTATCAGCCCAATCAGCTCCATCATCTTCTGTTATGGCTAGAACTGAAAGTTTAAACTTTCAAAGAAAATTTAGTACAAGTAGTAGTGTTCATGCTCCCCCAAGGAAATCTTCTGTAAAACGTATGTTTTCAAATCCTTTTAAAGCAAAACAAAAATATGAACTTCAGGATTCAAGAAGTTCAAAAGATACCCCATTATCTCCCTCTCCATTATCTCCTACACTTCAACAATCTAATTTCCCTCCTCCTCCTGTACCTAATCATTCACATTTTTCTTATTCTTCTCATGTTCATGAACAACTTAATCATTCAACAAGAGGTTCGTCTCACATGTCAAATATTACCCCTTCAAATTCAAATATTAGTCATTCAGGTAGTGTTCGACAATCAAATCATCATAATAATGATATAAACCATTCTCATACTTCACCGGATAATCAATCACATAACTTATCCTCATCCGTTCGTGACAGTTTCCAAACTGTTTCAATAATTGATGCTTATTCATCAGATCATACTTCAATGAATACTATTGCACCTGTATCCTCTACATCTACTTTTACTTCAAGTCCTGGGAATTCTCAAAAAATGCCACAAAAGAATTTCTCTTATGCATCACCTAATATTAATACTCACCCTTCTAAATTTAATTCAAATTCAATGTATCGAAATTCAAATCAAAGTAATAATGTTCCACATCAGAAACAATTACAAGATTTGCAATCAAAGAATTCACAATCTACTAATCCTTTTTATAATTCAACAAATTTAAAGAAAAATGATTCGTTTCATGTGGGGTCAAAAAATAATAATAATAATAATAATAATAATAATAATAATGATGATAGTAATAACAATAATAACGATAATCAAAATCAAAATTTTAATAATCATGGAGTGCCAGATTATTTAAATATTAATGATATTCGTGTAAAAATTCATCATAGTAATGATACAAGAATAACAAATATTGCTCAGGGGATTAAATATGAAGAATTTTATCTTAAAATTAGTGAAAAATTAGGTACAAGATCTTTTAAAGACTTTAAAATTACTGCTAAAGACGATGATGGTGATCTTGTGGTTTTAGCAGATCAAGAAGATTTAGATGTGATTATTTCAAATTCCATCTCTGAAGCTATAATTAATAGACAATATCATCCAAGAATTGAAATTTGGACTACTTTTACGAAATAGGATGATGATAGTGCTGGCCACTTGTGTTTATAAATTGTTTGTTTTTTTTTCACTTGTAATATACTATGTATTTTTAGATTACTAACTGATTTTTTTGATGTTTTTGATGCTTTTGATGCTTTTTTTAATGTTATTTGATCTTTTTAATGTTTTTTTCTGTTTAAGTATTATGGTAGTTGATTTGCTTATTTTTATGGTTATTTCTATGTATGTATGAATACGTTTATGTTGTTTACACTGATATAAATATTGATAATAGCTATTTTCGTATATTTTTTTGTATATTTTTATTTTTATTTTTGTTATTTTTCGTATATTGGTATATTTTTGTTATTCTTTATATTTTTGTATTTTCCCATGCTTAAGAATAAATATTTGCAATAGTTAAAAATTTAAATCACACTATAGTTTTAACCTCAAAAAATCTTTTAAGATAGTAAACCTGGAAAAGACCATTGATCGCTAAAACTAAAATTTGAAAAATACTCCACCATTTAACGCGTGAATTTGTACTTTCAGCTGTATTCCTATGCATCCTTTCACGTACAGTAAGATATTCTTGTTCTGATTTAACTTGTCTCACTAAACTCATAAGTTTTTCAATTTCAGCGTCTAGTGGATCAGGATTATTTGATGAATCTACATAAATAATTCCATGAATATTAAATGTAACTTGTTTACTAATTGTTGCAAATCCTTCATTAGAGAAACAATACCAATATCTTCCAGAAATTTCAATGTTTTGCGAATGTTCCCCTGTAGCAGATTTTGGTGAAGTGTATATAGTTTGTCGATTAAAGTCAGTCATCTGCAGAGGGAAAAAAGAAAAAAAAGTAAGTGTTAGTAATTTTCAGCAGATATTTAGTAATAAATTGTATATTCTTAATAATAAAACACCGTTTATTATTAATATCTATATAACTATTAGTCATGATCTACCGTTTCTTGGTCATCAATAAAAAAAAAAAACCAAAAATGGTGTTACTTTTTGGTAATAAACTCATACATACCCAAAAATCTATAACATTATTACCGGCAGAATTTTCTGGATCATCAACTTGATATGAGACGATTAATTTGTCACCTTTGTTGACGTCTTCGAAAAAGCACATTCTTCCATTTGGAGGTAGAATGATATTATGGGCGTTCGCGCCTAAAAGCATAATTCCAATTAGCAGTAAAGAGATAATCGTGCGCGTCATTTTTAAATTGTCACTATGATTTTCAACACTATTATTCTATTTTTACTATGAAATTCTATTCAATTGTGCTCTTTTTTTTTTTTTTTTTTTTCTTATCTTCACCTTCAATTGAACTTTTTTTTAATTTCGTGAACCTACTCAATATTATCTCGTTGACATGGTGTGTGTTGTCATGGTGACATATTGATAAGAATAATCTCTCAATGTATGATGAGATAGTAAATGTAGGAGAAGTATAGTAGGAGATTATAGTGGAATAAGGTTATTTAGGTTTATTTTGTTTAGGTTTTTGTGTTAGTTTGGTAGGGGTTAATGTGGCTGTTAGTGTAGATGTTAGTGTAGTTTTATAATGTATAAAAACATATTACGCGGTAAAACCGCGTAATATGTTTTTATGCTTGTATTTACGTCGTAAAATATACTAGTTTCTCCATATTTATTTAACTTCAATATATTGAAAAGAATTTTAATTATAAGTAATACTATATCATTCTAGTGTAATTTGTTTTTTTAATTACCTTTTTGATATTGTCTTTGGTAGTAATTTGTTATATAGTATCGTAAAGCAGCGGACACAATTATATGGTTTCCAGTAGGAATCTTGTATTTTGCCGTAGAAACCGTAGAGCGGATTTGTAGCCTAAGGAATATTATCATATCAACCAACTTGGAAAAACAAAAAGTTTCTTCTACTATGGAGTTTTCATTTTAAAATACAAAGGAATCCTGTTGGAATCCTTGGTATTTATGTTGAATGTGTTGGATTCCTTATAGATACCTTTAGACTTCTCCGATGGAAACTTCACATTGAAGCGAGTTTAAGGAGCTCGAATTGAAGAAATGAATTGATTTTTTTAAAGACTAAATGAAAATAATTTAAAATCCGTTTAAATATAGTTTAAATTATGAGTTGTGAAGAGTTTAAATAAATTCATTCCATTTTATTGGATTTTATTGGATTTTATTTAAAAAAATCATGGTTTACTAGTAAATTCATATGATGTCATCAAGTGTAAGGTAAATTTCAATTATTTAATGATATTATTTAGTGAAATTATTTAGTGAAACTGAATGTAAAATTCAATGCATTGCATTTAAATTTTAAATTTAAATCGAAATAAGTTTAATTGATTAAGTGTGAACTAAGGTAATGAAATAAGGTTAAATATACGTATTTTAAGGTGTAAATAATCGAATAATTTAAACAGTGAATTTTAAATAAAACTTTTATTAAAGTCTATATCTATGTTTAGAAGGATCTTAATGGTTTAAAATATAAATAATAAAATTTTTCTAATTTAGTTAAGGTATGGAGTAAACTAGCAGTAAATTTGAACCAAATTGGGATAAATCGAAGTAAATTTGAAATAAATATAAATAAAAGTTAAGATAAGTCCAGAGTAAAATTATAAATAATTAAACAAAAGTGACTTGTTGGCTTTTTAACTTTAGTATGAATTTAAAGTATAAATCACTATAATTTGAATAAAAAGTTCAAAAGAACTTCCATAATAAACTGTTTTATAACTTTGTAAATTTATGGTATGAGTTTTTATAATTTACTTCATAGAAATGGAACTTATTTAAACTTATTTTATAAATTACGATAACTTTACTTGGTTTTTATTTCTAAAGTATACTATATTAAAGGAATTGCATTTAATAAACTTAAATTTAAATCTACCAAATTCAAATAGACTGATACTTTGTTTATTTTCTTTCGAACATACATTTAGCTATAAACATGGCGTAATTATTGCAAAACAGTTGATAGTAAACATTTGAGGTATTTACTAATTGATGGTCTAATAGATTAGGTAGTCTATCCAAACAACATCAGTTGGATCTCATAGAATTAATACAGAGATCTCATAGGATTAATACAGATAACAAACTACTGGAATCCAAATAAAATATTATAGAGTCTCTTGACTAATAGAATATTTACACATTCATTTGGAAGTATCTGACATTTATAGTTACAATGAAGTCATTGCGCACAGCCTATAAACTAAAAGGCTTTTTAATGACATAAGATTATTGGAAAACTACTAATTCAGCAAAGTAGGTCGCTCTTAATCTAATAGCGGGGAATAAAATCAAAAGAGGCAATATTTTAATTAGTAATTTGCAATTGACACGTAGCATTTACTATTTTTAATTATATCAACAAGGGATACAAACTAAATTGTATCTATATACTGTGTATATATTTATTCACTTTACGGATAAAGAGCTAAAAGAATGATCTAATAAATTTAATTAATTTTCTTTTAATTATTAAATGAAAATATTTTTAGTATGAAGTTTATTATTGACTACTGAATTGGAATTTAATTTCAAAATACAAAATCCCTGTCGGACCTTCTGCTATTTATATTATAAAGATGGCTAATAAATAATGACACGTGTCATTAATGTTTATCCAATTTATATTTATATTTCTTTTTTTTTTTCAATCTAACTTGGAGTATTTACAGCTGCCAATAGCCAGCCCCATAATATTTTACAGTCCCAGGTCCGCAAGTATAGAGGTAAAATATTGAAAAGGTGTAATAACAATGTTAGAACAAAGTTACAATTACAATATGTTATCTTTTATTGTCTATTTAAATAAAGCTATTTTGCTGTTATTCACGTTTTATATTCTACTTTTTTAAAAAATAGTATTAATTTTGATGTATTTTGAATCCCAATTTAAAAGCACAAACTGACGTTTGATTATATAAGCGTGTAATTTCTTTCCTAATTTGGAGAAAATGGATTTAAGTGGTGAGAGGGTTTGGGTTAATTTTATCACATTTCCTAATTGGTTGTCCCGTGTTTGAGTGGAGTGTAGAGTAATTTATTGTGATTTATAGTGATTTATAAGTGTTGATTTGTATATTATTGTGTGTATTTATTTATATTGTTTTACATTTTATTTGCATTTCTTTGTGTATCTTTTACACTTTTGGCACACTTTTGCATTATTATATTATTGTATGTATATATACCAACTTCGGATAGAAATCTTTATTTAAAAATAACAAGCCACTTGTTAAAATAAACATTTATTTAATCTTTCATTGTATTTTTTAACCTGTATAGTGGCTGCTATTTGTTCAAATTAGGAATATTGTAAATATGTTTCCGATTTAAGATCATAGTCCGAAACGGGAAAAATACTTTTTCACCATACAAATAAAAAAAAAAACTTTTTTGTTCCTGCCTAAGAAACAAATAGGCGATACTATATATTTTTGTATGTATTTATTATATTTACACGCTAACCGTAAAGAGAAAAATGTATACGTTTTCAAAAAAAAAAAGTAGTTATTAATTAAAAATGAAAAGTATATATAAGTAGACAAAGAATCCATTAGTTGACTTTTTGTTTCTTTTTTAAAAGCTGGCAAAAAAGACATAAAAAAGGCCCTTAAGGGGCCTTAAAAAATAAACAATGAGATGTCCACTTTCCATTTATATTAATTACTATATTAAATATTAAAATAGCTTTTATATTAATCTTTATATTAATTTTCGTTTTAAAATATGTACATACTGTTATATCTACTATATGTTTTATAACGTATAGTACAGTTTTCTCTTCCAATATTCACAAGATTACTAAGGAAACCTCGATTATTACTAACAATATTCAAATTATTAGTCAGAAACTACACATTGTTAATAATTTGAGTGTTGGTCACAGGTGTTCTTCATTATTTCCCTAGCAACAAGAATGGTTCTTGCTTTTTCTTATTCTTTTAACATCAGGTATACATGAATTGAGGAAATGATACTGGTATAGTTTATTGTATATTATAATTTATAAATATAGATTAAAGTGTTAATTTTATAAATTATTATAAATTCTAATTATAAATTCTAATTATAATTATAGTTTTGCTATACCTTGTAAATAATTAAATACACGTATTACGTGAGATTACAACTACAGTGAAGAATAGAAATATGGCTCACAAATCCTTAAGTACCAAACACTTGCGCGTGAGGTTAATTACTTTCTAAATAGATATTGGCTCTAGGATATTTTTCTGAGTTGGTTTTTCTAACTTAGTTTTTCTTATGTATTTGATACTACACTGGAACTTCCTGTTGAGACTTTACTATTATATAGTATGGTAATCAGTCTGACGGATCCGAAGTTTATTTGTTTCTGTTGTATTGTATTTAAATACTATGTTTATAGTCATGTGCACTACAATTACAATAGAGTCGACATTATTTGGCGCCATTTAAACAAGAGATTCTCAGACACTTGCTGCTGCATGTTTGTGTTTTAATTTTATTTAGTTTTTTGCTGTTTATTATATACTTTACAAGTAGGTAGACTTGAATGATTTAAATGTTAAGCTATTTAAATATATTTAAAAATATAACTATTTAACATATAACTATTTAACATATAACTATTTAACATATAACTATTTAACATATAACTATTTAAAATATAAACTATATACACTATATAAACTATATAAACTATTTAAATCTAATAAATTATTCAAAAAATATAAACTATATATACTATATTAACTATTTAAAATCTAGTAATTCTTTAAATCTAATAATTCTTTAAATCTTAAAATTAATTGCAACCCTAAGAACATTTAAACTCCCTAATAGTAGAATCTCGTTAGCAACCAATAAGAATAAAATTGCGAACAGTGACGTAGAAGCTGCTTATCAGATATATAAAAAGAAGAGATTGGAGATAAAAAAAAAGTATAAAATAAATAAAATATTTTTAAAAAATTAAGAAAAAATAATAAAAATATTTATAAACATTTCAAAATTCATTAATAAACAATATGGTTAATTTCACATTTATTTGGCCAAAAAAAGACTCTGGTCAGGTATTTTTAAAAGGATCTTTTGATGGTTGGAAAAGTGATATTCCATTAGTTAAGCAACCAGATGGAACTCAATCAATTACATTCCCTATAAAAGAAGAAGATACAGAATATAAATTTGTTGTAGATGGTAAAGATGTTATAGATAAAACAAAAATATTTAAGACTAGTAATCATCAAAGTTCTGAAGTAAATATACTTAGCAAAGATGCTTTAACTAATTTAAATAGTATTATCAAAGCATTAGGAAGTAATGGTGCTAGTCCAGGTGGTGCAGTACCAGAGGCTGGCGGATTGAGTTTAAATACTGGAAATGGTAAAAAATTAGATTATGCTGAACTATGTGATTCAGCTGCAACAGGAAATTTATCTTCTTTTTTGGCAATGCCTGGAATTGCAATTCCTAGTAATTTTTCTGAAATTAAAGAGTTTAACAAGTGATGTTTTTTCACACATTTTCATACATTCTCGACACATTCTGTATGTGCTAAGTGGTACGGTACTGTACTAATTGGTAATAATTGGCAATAAGAAGTAACTAAATAGTAACTAGATAATAAACAATAAACACTAAATAACCATATATATCGTAATTTAAATAATAAACACTAAATAATCATATATATCGTAATTTAAATAATAAATAATGCTAATAAATAATTTAACAATAATCCAACTCTATCGATCCAACTCTATCAAAATCTATAACGCCACAAAATCAGCCTCAGAAATTAAATTGAGACTGTTAATATTAAAAAGTTTATCCACTCTTGACCATTCCTTATAAAAACCTTCATAAAACTTAACACCTAAACCAACATCCTTTGAACCAACCATTGCACGAATAGAGTGCATTGCAAGTTGAGCAATACCCAAATCAACAGCTCTCATACCTGTAGATGAAGATATAAAAGGACCAATTGTTCCACCAGAACGTGAATCATTACGAATTTGAAATGATTGTAAAGTAGCTCCTACACGTTTTGCAACTTCCTTTACAATTTGAGAAGAAATTGCATCTGTAGACATATGACCATTAGAATCATATGAAATTGTAACACCAACATTAAGTTTTGGCTTATGATTTTCAAGATATACACTATCAAAATTTGGATTAACTGCATGTGTAACATCTGCAGAAATAAAAAATGAATTTGCATATAACTGTTGAAGAGATTTTTTATTTTTCCCATTATCATTTAATGATGCTGAATTATTTATTCTATCTAAAACAGATTCAAGTAAATGACCTCTTGCACCAGATCGAGTAAGAGAGCCAATTTCTTCAGAATCGAAAAGAGCAACAACATTAATAACATCTGATGATTCACAAAGATAATCTGATGTATTAATAAGAGATATTGTTGCAGCAAATGAATTTATACGATCATCAATACGGGGGGCAAATAAAAATTCTTTATTAAGACCACCTAATGTAGATGGTTGTACATCATATAATTCAAGATCAAAATCATAAATATTTTTAAGTGGAACTCCAAGTTCTTTTGAAATTCTTCTTAACAAACGAATATTATGTTTACCAATAAGAGGGGCACCAATTTCTTCTTTTGTTGGTTCATCTTCTTTTGGGTCAGTAGGTTCAAGTCCAATTACAGGTACAGTCTGAGTTTCTTGATTAAAAGGTCCATTGGCGGGTGTACCAAAGTGTGGAGCCAATGTGGGAATATGAGCAACTATTTGTTAGATTAGAGGACTATAATAAGTGTTTAATTTATAGGTATAAATTAATAAATATTTAATTACAAAACCCACCTGGATAAGGAATTTTTACTAAACGAGTAACAAAAGAACCTGAATCCGTCTTAACAATAACTCGTCCACCAATAGAAAGGTCTCTATCCCACCAAAGGGAACTTAAAGCACCTGCGTAGGGAGCAACTCCAAGAAGCGTGAATCCCTCAACTGGTTCTTTGATTGAGATGGGTTTTACTTGGAAGTTAGTAGGGTTGAAAGTTGAAAGTTGAAAAATAAAAATAAAATTAAAAAAAAAAATTTAAAATAAAAATTAAAAATTAAAAATTAAAATAAAATTAAAAAATTAAAATAAAACTTAAAAAATAAAAATAAATAAAAATTAAAAATTAAAATAAAAATTAAAAAATAAAAATAAATTAAAATTAAAAATTAAAATAAAAAATAAATAAAAAAAAAAAAATAAAAAA
>JAJMCZ010000011.1:0-101457 GCA_030573245.1 Ascobotryozyma americana | reverse complement strand
AATTAAAAATTAAATAAAATATTAAAAAAGCAAGTAATACATATAAAACCCATTAAAATAAATAAACAAGAAAAATAAGAACAAATAAAAAAGTAATATTAATAAATAAATTTAATTAAAGTAATTTAAATTAGAGAAATAAAAATAAAAACAACTTAAATAAAATTAAATTAAAGAAAATAAAATAATAAATAATAAATAATAAATAGATAACCAAATATGCAAAAATAAAAAATAGTAATAAATAATAACAAATACAAATAAAAATACAAATACAAATACTATTAAATAAACAAATAAATTTGTTTATTTGATTTGCTTATTTTAATTGTTTATTTTAAACACTTTTACTCACGTTTACAAGTAAGAGCATCTATGTGACAGCCAATAACACCAGCCCCGTTGGCTGGTTTATAATGGGCTCCAATCACAAAGGCAATCAACGAGGAACCGTTTCTGATTGTAAAGTATTTGTGTCCTGGTTTAATTACCTCTGTCCAATCGTCTCTCTCGGAAAGGAATTCAAAGC
This sequence comes from Ascobotryozyma americana, assembly GCA_030573245.1. Classification (NCBI taxonomy): domain Eukaryota; kingdom Fungi; phylum Ascomycota; class Trigonopsidomycetes; order Trigonopsidales; family Trigonopsidaceae; genus Ascobotryozyma; species Ascobotryozyma americana. The sequence continues at coordinate 100,928 of JAJMCZ010000011.1, read as the reverse complement.
CTGTGGGTTAGCATGTGCATATAAATATTTACATGATAATTGTATAATTGTATACGTATATATTTGTGTATTTGTATAATTAATACATGTTATGTTATGTTATGTTATGTTATGTTATATTGTATGCATATATGTATAAATAAATACATACATATATATACATATATATATATACATGCACATATACATGCACATATACATGCACATATTCATGCACATTTCCATCATTTATGCCCACCTGAGTTCTTCAATTTGGAAGCAAAATAGGCTATTCCATGATAAGTCGTTGGAGCTGAATTGGTAAACTGTATATAGTCATTTGAGTAATCCAGGAATGATTCATTGGTTTTTAATCCGGTTTGGCTAGGTACTCCATTCTCAGCTACGTCATAGTACTGTTGGAGATCAAACATTGGATACATACTGTGTATATTATTATATATATATTATATTATATATATATTATATTATCTATACAATTATATATTATCTATATACCATACAATACAAAATACAGTTAATACTATTATAAATACAAATTAATATTGCTATTATAAGGATCAATAATTACAATCAATCTCTGGTATTTGCTGTGAAGCAATCTTGCTGGTTTCTTATGTAATAAATATGAATATTACTACGTAATATTCATATTTATTATGTAGGATTATATAGGGAGATTGATTATACTATGACTTGGGAAAAGAAGAAAGAAAAGTTTGTTTACATAGCAGCAATCACTATAGAAACACCATTATATAATAAACCGAATTAATTATGTAATCTCGTACAAGATAATAATCGGCAGTCTCCGAAGTAACAACCGGCCGCCGGGATGTTTGTGTTTCCATGAAGATACGCAGTTTCCATAGTGATTCTTATCAGTAGACTCATCTATGTAATTAAAACAATATTAATCACTAAACTAATAGAAGAAGAACTCTAATGGAAGAAATCTAATAGAACCCCATAGAAGAAATACGTATTAAGATATTAAGATAGCCAAACCGATTTCATGATTCCAATGATTGAAATCATTGAAATCATTGAATATTTGTAAAACTGTAATCTGTAAAACCGTAAACTGTAAACATGCTGATCAACTTCTGCGAATGATAAGCCTTGGTTACCAAGGTTCAGATAAGAACGTTATAAATAGGAGTCACGGCTATGATTCTTTGCTATACTGTATAGATTATTACTATATAATAACTATTACGCTATTATACATATTTTATAATATTTTATATTTTATATTTTATAATATTTTATATTTTATATTTTATAATATTTTATATTACTATATTTTTTACTATATTTTTATACTACTTTGTAATTTATTTTTTCATTTTCATTCATTTCCCTCCTACAGTGGATGAGTGAAAAATAAAATTTATATCTATTAATAATTATTTATAAAATATCACTAATTAATTGACGAATATTACTAATAAATCATAACGTATTAGTCACTTTTTACTGTTTATTACTAACACTTCGTTTTTTTTTCACTCTTTTTTTTCCTCTGATAAGGAATAGGAGAAAAAGAAAAGAAAAGAAAAGACGTTATAAGATAAGGTTATTATTAGCATTTAAAAAGGGCATAAATAATACCATATTATATATAGCATATTGTATCTATATAGCATACAATTGATTATCTTTTTACCTCTTTTTTTTTTATTTTTTTTTTTTTTTTAGGAAAAAGTGCATACAATTGTTTACCTTTTTTTTACCTTTACCTTTAGTATAAATATTCCCCTCCATATTCTTTTTTCCTTGTTTTCATTTTATTTATTTTTATCTTATTTTTCCTATTTTCCTTATTTTATTTTCCTTTAAAGGCCATTGGCAATTATAGGAAAATAAAATTAACACAAACACAAACACAACCAATACAAACAAACAAAAAATCAATACACACAAACACAAACCAATACAAATAAAAATAAAAATAAAATTAAAATAAAAATACACAACAACACACATGGACATTCAAAAGTGGACAGTGAAACAGAAAAATACAACTCCGGCACAGGGTCTAGATAACCTTATCACACTTCGTAGTTCGTTCAAAACGGATGACCCTTCCTGGATCCAAATTGCTACCGAGGAGTTGATTGTGTCACAATGGAGAAAATTGCAAAATGGCAATCGTAACCCTAAATCACTTCCACTATATGGTGTTCCCTTTGCTGTTAAGGATAACATTGATGTGATGGGTTTTAATACGACTGCGGCGTGTCCTGATTTTTCTTATTTAGCTGAAAAAGATGCATTTGCTGTAAAAATTCTTAAAGATAATGGTGCAATCGTTATGGGTAAAACAAATTTAGATCAATTCGCGACTGGTTTAGTCGGTGTAAGATCACCTTATGGAAATTCGCCTAATTCTTTTTCTGATAAACATGTTTCCGGTGGTTCATCTGCTGGTTCAGCTTCTTTAGTTGGTAGAGGTTTAGTACCATTTTCATTTGGAACTGATACTGCTGGTTCTGGTAGAGTACCTGCTAGTTTAAATAATATTATTGGTTTAAAACCATCAAGAGGTTTATTTTCAACTACAGGTGTAATCCCCGCTTGTAAATCTTTAGATTGTCTTTCAATTTTTACTCTAACCATACCTGATGCTCAACTTTTGTTTTCCTTACTCGCTAAATACGATAACTTAGACCCTTATTCTCGTCACTTGCCAAATTTAATTTTACCCTCTTTTGGTGATAACCCTAAAATAGCAATCCCATCCGATCCTTTATGGTTTGGTGAAAAATTAAATCCTCCCGTTTATGAAAAAGCTTTGCAAAAATTTCGCTCAATCGGCGTAACATTAATCCCTAAAGATTTTTCAATTTTACTAAAATTAGCAGCTTGTTTATACGATGGACCATGGGTTGCTGAACGGTTTTCTGTTATGCGTAATTTCCTGTTAACAAAATCTGATAAAATTGATCCAATCGTTAAACAAGTTGTTATGAAAGCTGAAAATTATTCCGCTGCTGATTTTTTTGATTACGAATATTTAAGAAAAAATTTATTAAGACAAATTCATAACGAATTTTCACAATTTGATGCTCTTCTTTGTCCAACTTGTCCTCTTTTCCCAACTTTTGATCAAATAAATTCTGACCCAATAGGTTGTAACTCAAAACAAGGAACTTATACAAATTTTGTTAATTTAGCTGATTTATCTGCTTTAGCCATTCCAGCAGGTTTCCGTTCTGATAATTTACCATTCGGTGTCACTCTTATATCTAAAAAATTTAACGATTACGCTCTTCTTGATTTGGCTTCAAAATTTTTATTATCTTTAAGTCCCAGAATGTTAGGTAATACTTCTGTTATTGCTCAACCTGGTACTGATAATCTTATCAAAGGAATCCCAGATCCTTCTTGTTCTTCGATTATTAGTGTAGCCGTTGTTGGTGCGCATTTATCTGGAATGCCCTTAAATTATCAACTTCAAGATTGTAATGCCCGTCTTATTAAAAAGACTAAAACTTCTCCAAATTATAAACTTTATGCCCTCGCAAATACTACTCCTCCCAAACCTGGTCTCGTACGTGAGCCTTCTTCCTCTGCTGCTTCAATTGAATTAGAAATTTATCAAATTCCGGTAGAACTTTTTGGAAAATTCGTTGGCTTAGTACCACCTCCACTAGCAATTGGTTCAGTTGAGTTAGATGATGGATCCTGGGTTAAAGGTTTTGTTTGTGAAGAAATTGGTTATAAAGCGTCAGGTACTCAGGATATCACATCATTTGGTGGTTGGAGAAATTATATTGCTTCAAAATCTACTTCTAAATCAACCTCCTCTTATAAACCACCATTTGATAAAGTTCTAATCGCAAATCGTGGTGAAATTGCTGTTCGTATCATCCTTACTCTTAAAAAACTTGGTATTAAATCTGTTGCAGTCTTTGCTGAACAAGACAGATTTGCTCAACATGTTTTGGATGCAACAGAATCTGTTTCTTTGGAAGGTGAAAAGGCTTCCGAAACTTATCTTTCTATTGAAAAGATAATAAATGCCACCAAAAAGACTGGTGCCCAAGCAATCATCCCTGGTTATGGATTTTTATCCGAAAATGCTGATTTTGCAACTGCTTGTGAAAAAAATAATATTGTTTTTGTTGGTCCTTCTGCAGAATGTATAAAACTTATGGGTTTGAAACATTCTGCAAGAGAAATTGCTGAAAAGGCAAAAGTTCCTCTTGTACCAGGTTCTGGTCTTCTCTTATCTCTTGAAGAAACTTTAGCCACTGCTGAAAAGATTTCTTACCCAGTTATGTTAAAATCTACTGCTGGTGGTGGAGGAATTGGTTTGCAACGCTGCAATAATAGCTCTGAGCTTTCAAAGGCCTATGAATCAGTCAAACGTCTTGGTCAACAATACTTTAATGATTCTGGTGTTTTCCTTGAACGCTTTGTTGATAATGCTAGACATGTTGAAGTTCAAGTCTTTGGTGATGGACGCGGTGGAGCAATTTCTCTTGGAGAACGTGATTGTTCTCTTCAAAGAAGAAACCAAAAAGTTGTTGAAGAAACACCTGCTCCTGATTTGCCTGAAAAAGTACGTAAGGAATTATATGCTGCCTCAGAACGTTTAGTCTCCACTATGAAGTACAAGTGTGCTGGAACAATTGAGTTTATATATGATGCTTTGCGTCAAGAATTTTATTTTCTTGAAGTTAATACACGTTTACAGGTTGAACATCCAGTTACTGAAGAAGTTACTGGTTTGGATTTGGTAGAATGGATGCTTTTAGTAGCTGCTGACACACCCCCAGATTTTAATCAAAAAATTACTACAACTGGTGCTTCAATTGAAGTTCGCTTATACGCAGAAAATCCTGTAAAGGATTTCTTACCTTCTCCAGGACAGATTATTAATGTTACTTTCCCTTCTTTTGCTCGAGTTGATACTTGGATTACAAAGGGAACAAATGTTTCAGCTGATTTTGATCCATTGATTGCTAAAATTATTGTGTATGGCAAGAATAGAGATGAAGCTATTGAGAGACTCAATAAAGCTCTTAGTGAAACAGATGTTTCTGGAATTATTACTAATATTGATTACTTACGTTCAATCACGCAATCAGAAATGTATCGTTCTGCTGCTGTTTCCACTCGTGTACTAGATTCTTATGAATATATCCCTAAGGCTATTGAAATCGCAGCTCCTGGTTCATATACTACTGTACAAGATTATCCTGGTCGTATTAAATTATGGCACATTGGTGTACCACCTTCTGGTCCAATGGATGATTATGCATTCAGACTTGCAAATCGTATTGTTGGCAATCATGAACATGCACCAGCTATCGAAGCTACCCTTACTGGTCCTACAATCATTTTCCATTCTGATTGTGTTGTAGGTATTACAGGTGGAGAATGCAAACCCACTCTTGATGAAAAACCTGTAAACCAATGGGAACCAATCAGTGTTAAACCTGGACAAAAACTTGTAATTGGTAAGATATTATCTGGATGCCGTGCATATATTGCTTTCAGAGACGGACTTGACGTTCCTGAATATTTGGGGTCTAGATCTACATTTGCTTTAGGTAAAATGGGTGGATTTAATGGTCGTGTATTAAAATTTGGAGATGTAATTTTCCTAGGTAAACCTGGTCAAGTTGCAGCTTGTACTATTCCTTCACCTGTAAGTAAACCAGAAAAGATTCCAACTTCATTAATCCCTGAATATGGTAAAGTTTGGGAAGTTGGAATTATGGCTGGTCCTCACACAGCACCAGATTTTTTCACTTCAGAATCAATTAAACATTTATTAAGTTCTGAATGGAAGATTCATTATAATTCAAATAGATTTGGTGTACGTTTGATTGGACCAAAGCCTACATGGGCCCGTAAGGATGGAGGGGAGGCAGGCCTTCATCCATCTAATGCACATGACTATGTTTATGCAATGGGTGCTATTAATTTTACTGGAGATGAGCCAGTGATTTTAACATGTGATGGTCCATCTCTTGGAGGATTTGTATGCCCTGGTACAGTTATTGAGTCTGAAATGTGGAAAATAGGTCAAGTTAAACCTGGAGATCTTTTAAAATTTAAGTTAGTATCATTTGATGGAGCTATTAATTTACGTAAAGAACAACTTGAAGCTATCAAGACACTTAAAGGTAAAGTAAATAATAAATTTACTAAACAAATTGAATTAGAGAATTCAATAGTTTATTCTCAGAAAAAATCCGAAACTGGACCTAAGGTTACATATAGACAAGCTGGTGATAGATTTATTTTGGTTGAATATGGAGAAAATGTACTTGATCTTAATATGTCATATCGTGTATATGAACTTGAACAAAAAATTAAAGAATATGGTATTAAAGGTATTATTGAGCTTTCCCCCGGTGTTAGATCAGTTCTTATTCAATATGATGGATTGATTATTTCTCAAGAGGAACTTGTAAAAACGTTAGTAATGTATGAAAAGGAACTTGTTGTTACAGATGACTGGAAAGTTCCTTCAAGAAAGATTAGGTTACCAATGGCATTTGAAGATGCAGAAACACTTGCAGCAGTTAAACGTTACGAAGAAACAATTAGATCTAAAGCACCATGGTTACCAAATAATGTTGATTTTATCACAAAAGTTAGTAAGCTTGAATCTCGAGAAGAAGTTCGTGATATGCTTTATAGGGCTAGTTTCCTTGTATTAGGATTAGGAGATGTATTTTTAGGAGCACCTTGTGCAGTTCCACTTGATCCTCGTGATCGTTTGGCAGGTACTAAATATAATCCATCTAGAGTATTTACTCCTAATGGTACAGTTGGTTTAGGTGGAATGTATATGTGTATCTATACAATGGAATCACCTGGTGGATATCAACTTGTTGGACGTACTATTCCAATTTGGGATAAATTAACATTAGGACAATTTAATAGACCATGGCTTTTGAATGTTTTTGATCAAATTACATTTTATCCAGTTACAGAAAAGAAATTAAATGAATTAACTATTGAAGCTAATCATGGAAGGTTTGAAATTGAATATGAGGATAGTGTTTTTGATCATTCATCATATGCTAAATGGATTGAAGAACATAAGGAATCAATTGATAAATATGAAAAGAAACTTTTACAAGGTACAGAGGAGATGGCTCGTTTAATTTCAGTTGCGAATGATGAATTAGAACAATCTAAAGCTACATCGACTGTTAGTACAGAAAAAATTGATGAAGATGCAACTCCTGTTTATGGTGAAGTTGCAGGAAGATTTTGGAAATCACTTGTTAAAGTAGGTGATAAAGTGAAAAAGGGACAAGGATTAATTATAGTTGAAGCTATGAAAACAGAAATGGGTGTTAATTCTCCAATTGATGGTGAAGTTATAAAAGTTTGTCATTCTAGTGGAGATTTTGTTGAAGCTGGTGATATTGTTGCTTATTTAAAGTAGTGGACTTTTGGAATTGTTTTTTATTTATTATTTATTTATTATTTACTTTTAATATTTATTGACAGTCGTTGGCTATTTATTATGTTTTTTTGTAAATTTTTTGATTGTTTTTGTGTTTTGAAAAAAAATTGATATTTATTTTGTCTTATGATTTATTTCTTTCATTAAAAAGTATATAAGGATTTTATTTTTATGTATTTACATTATGTGTATTATTGTATATAGCATCGTTTCTTTTTCTTTTTTCTGTAAAAGGAATAATCCCGCTAATGATTTATAACCCTGTAGCAACCCTAACCGTGGTTCCTGATATAGTATTATCTTAGATAGCATCTAAAAACCACTCTGGTTTCTTTTAAGACTAAGAGTGGGAATTTTTGAACATTATATATTTGTATTTAGTTGCTTTTTATTTACTTTTATTTTTACTGTTTACTGTTTACATTTGCTTCTGCTTTTCTGGTGAGTAAAAAATTGAAATTAATTATCAAATTAAAAGATAAAAGTTGAAATTTATTTGTAAGTAAATTATTATAAATCCGGAGGAAATCAGCAACCCTATACACGAAATACGGATTAAAATGGGAGAGAATAAGTGACGTAAGAAGACATGGGCAGGAAAAAAAGAAAAATAACAGAAAACGTAGAGGAAAACATGGATAATAAATTAATTTAAAACTAAACTAAAATAAGAATCTTATTGAACCCAACAGTGAAAAGTAGAAGGTTAAAAGAAAAAGTAAAAATTAAATCAAAATGAAAAACAAAAAATATATATATATATTAAAATACACATCAGTTAATCATTAAATACACAATTTAAGAGGTTGGAGAAAAGATAAAAAGTATATAAACTACGCAAACTAATACAGATTTATACAAATTTATAGAAGGAGTAAATAAAAATAACTGTAAATATAAATTCTAATTTGATTACATGTGAATGTAAATGTAAAAGATCAACAAATAAATACATAATAATCAAGCTTTAGAGAGAATAGTAATACAATATAAGAACATATTGCAGATATAATAACTAAGATGATTTACAAGTGTATAAAATTAGTCGTTTAGGATGAATTAATTAAATAAATTGATAAATTAAATGAATTAAATAAATAAATTGATAAATTAAATGAATTAAATAAATAAATTGATAAATTAAATGAAATAAATAAATAAACTGATAAATTAAATGAAATAAATAAATAAATTGATAAATTAAATGAATTAAATAAATAAATTAAATAAATTAAATAAATTAAACTAAATATAAGTATAAAGAAATAAAAATTATAAAAAAATCAATTTAAATATAAACAGAATGAAAACATAAAATGAATAAAAATGGATAAAATGGATAAAAAATAAAAGTAATTGAAAGTATAAGGTAGTTAAATAATTAAAATATGAATAATTAAAATAAAATAATTTAATGTATGAATAAATAAATTAAATAAATTTAAATTTAAGACATAAAATACAATAAATGATATTTCGTAAAATCAAATAAAATTAAAGGTCATATTCTCTAAATAAACTAAACATATACTAATCAACAAAACATAAATTAATAAAAAAATAAAGTTAATTTACAAAATTAAATAAATTTAGTAAATTAAATAAATTTAGCAAATTAAATAAATAAATTAAATAAATAAATTAAAATAATAATTAATTAAATAAATAACATAAATAGAAGTGTAATAGAAATAAAGCAAAAGTCAATAAAGTAAAGCAAATAAAGAAATCGAGACAAAGTAAAGATATTAAAGAAATTAAAAAACATAAATAGATTAAATAAATCAAACTAAGTAAAGTAGAGTAAATCAAAGTAATAATAAATACATACATTCTACAAAACTACATACAAAATAATAATAAAATGCAGTAAATAAGAACAAACTACACTATATCGAACAAGAATTCGATAGAAAATTACACTACAAATACAACTACAAACACGATAATAATTACGAACACAAATCAAAAGAAGACTAACTTATAACGCACGGACAAGCGATGGATGTACTGACTAATTTATTATAAACGTACACAATTCTTATCTTTTCGCTCATTCTGCAAGGTAATTAATTTTAAGCTAATCTTTGAACTAAGATCTTTAAATTGTTTAAAAAATATTTGAAATCATTCGAAATAAATTTCGAATGATTTAAACAATTTAAATTTTAATATTTTAGCTAAAAATTTAAACGCGATCTGGCGTTTTGTTTGTGTGTGTTTTTGTCTTTTTATACAACTTATACAATTTATACAATTTTTTAACATGTTTTCTTGACCTTTAGCTAATTATTTAGGAGGTTGGCGTTAATATACTAACAACTAGATTAAACAAATAAATAATAATCATAACAATAATAATAGTAGTAAATAATAAACAATAATAAGTAAATAATAATAACAAAGTATTCATGTTGCTATACTATATTCACACTAAATACATTGTATTTGTCTGTACGGTGGTGGGTTTTAATTTAAACTTTCTGTCTAATGCAAGATATTCATAGGAAAAACTTAAATGTTGGCAGTAATAATGCCAACAATGCTAACAATGCTAACAATGCTAACAATACTGCCAACAATACTGCCAACAATACTGCCAACAATACTGCTAACAATACTGCTAACAATACTGCTAACAATGCCACTGGTAGTAACCAGAATAATCAAATAAAAAACTCCCAACCTTCTACTTCACCCGGTATTACATTCGGCTTTCATCCCAACGATAGAAATCCAATTTCCCATCCACAGGACGTAAATATTTACATGTCCAACCAATCAAAGGGGGTTGGCAATACTACTACTAACAATAGCAATAACAATAACAATAGCAATAGCAATAACAATAACAATAACAATAACAATAACAATAACAATAATACTAATACTAACAACATCAACAACAACACCAATATACCACCCCTTGGAAGGGTGGCTTCGTTGTCCAGTTACATATCTTCTTCCTTTCTAAACTCAGCTAATGCTGCATCATATAACCGAAGGGACGGTACTCATAGACCATGTGATTCATGTAGAAAAAGAAAATCTCGCTGTGTATTTCAACCAGGGGATAGAAAATGTGTAATGTGTATTTTTAGAAATCAAGATTGCACTTTTTTAGAGGGTCCAAAACCAAAAAAGAGAAAACTTGCTACCCAATCACCCTCTTCCACTCCCTCCTCTTTACATGATACTTTCCTAAACGTCGGTCTTGGCTCTTCAAAACAATCTGCTATTCCAGTTGAAATTAATAACACATCAAACTCATTACTAAATATGAATCAACCTTCAATTTTAAAAAATATTCACAATACAAGATTAAATTCCTTCCCAGATTATTCACTATTACAAGGATATAGTTTACTTCGGAAAACATTAGGCTTACAACACCCTAGATGTTCTGTTTTCATTGGACCAAATTCAACTTTTGATAAAAATGTATTGAGTCAATTAAATTTTAATAAACAAGAAGAAGCAAAATTACCACAAGGTATATGGATAAGAAGAGTTAATGAAGATACTTATTTTTTAATGGAAAATGATAAATTAATTAAAGGTTATGAAAAAATGATTCAAGATATTGATGATGTTGAAAAATGTGTTAGTCCTCATGGTCAAACATTAATTGATATTTATTTCAGAATTATACATCCCTCATACCCTATACTGCATAAAAAAGTCTTTTTAGAAAAATATACTAGAACTCATAGAGAATTCGCTCCACCTTTATTAGCGGCTGTTTATTTATTAGCATCAAGTTGGTGGGAATATGATCCAAACCTTGGTCCTTTAACAAATTGTGATACTATACAATTAGAATCAATAGCAGCAAGAACATTCGCTGATGTTGTTCATCGTCCAAAATTATCAACTGTTCAAGCAGGTTTACTTTTATTACAAAGAATTCATCTCGGTCTTACCGCTGATTGGGCAATGGTCTCTCAAGTTGTTTCATTAGCAGAAGAACTTGGTTTAAATTTAGATTGCTCAAATTGGAAAATACCTAGATGGGAAAAAGGTCTTAGACGTAGACTTGCTTGGGCTGTATGGATTCAGGATAAATGGTCTGCAATGATAATGTCACATCCTTCCAAAATTGATACTGCAAGAAATTGGTTAGTAAAACATGTTACAAATGATGATTTTCCTGAAAGAGGTACTCATGAATCAACAATGGATGGATCTGCTGATGTCGAAGTTGGGAAACAATTATTTAAAGAATATATCTCATTAACTGAAATTGTTGATACAATTTATGAAACTTTTTATACACTTAAAGCACAAAATGAAGTAAGTAATATTGAAAATGTTTTATTACTTGCAAAACCAATTCAAGCTAAACTTAGAAAATGGTATCATTCACTTCCATCTTATTTAGGAATGGATGTACTTAAAGCTCGCAAACTTTGTTCAAATGGTTATTTACATTTATCTTATTTTGCTGTTGAAATCGCATTACACAGACGTATTATTCAAAGTATAAATTCAAACCCATCTACACCATATGAACTTATTTCAATATGTCGTACAGCTGCAAGAACAAGATTTTGTGCAGCTGTAGAATTTGGTAAATTATTACGTCCAGAGCATATACAATCATTCTGGCATTCATCTAGTGCTGCTAATTTTACAGCCATTGGTGCTTTTGGTGCTCTTTTATTGTCATCTTCAAAGACAGAAGAGGAAGCAAAGTTTTACAAGGAAAAGTTAATAGATTATCGATGGACATTACAGGTTTCAGCGCGTGGGTTTCCACATATGGATTTTGCACTTAAAAGACTTAATTTACTATTATCCTGTATACCTCTAATGGCTGATGTAGTAACTGAACATGCTCCTTCTGTTAATTTTCATGAAGAGGATGACGAGCCATTAAGTAATGCGGGGGGTAAGAATATAGACTATAATAAGAATACAGACTACAGTAAGAATATAGACTACAATAAGAATACAGACTACAGTAAGAATACAGACTACAATAAGAATATAGACTACAATAAGAATCTTTATGACAATATTATCAATGATAATGGCAATCATAATAGTAATATTATTAACAACAATAACAATGGCAATAATAGCAATATTCTTAGTAACAATAACAATACCAATAATGACAAAAGCAACATTGGTATTAATAATGACACTAATCATACACAGTCTGGGACTGTTTTAAATAAAAATCTTGGATCTTATAGAAATTATTTTCATGATTCAAATGATACAAATATTGGGAATAGTGGGACTAATGGAAATGGAAGTGGAGGTGGAAGTATAGGGACAGCATGTTCTGCTGCATTAGGACCTTCTAGCTTAAGCAGATGTTCAAGTGCAAATAGTTCTAGACCTGATTATAATACATCATATAATTGGATTGGTAATTTTTTGCCGCAAAGTAAAAGTCCATTGTCTACATCTTCAACTAATTCAAGTACATATCATCAACCTCCTTCACCTTATAATTCTTTAAATAACTTTATGGATTTAAATATAAACTCTAAGGGAAGCACAGCTAGTCATACAGATAATAGTGGTGGAGGTGTACCTAATTTAGCTAGATCTCCACAAGATTATTATTCAAGTTTACATGCTTCTCCTGAGAATATGCAAACTGAAAACTCTCTTGCATTTGAATTGTGTGATTCAGGTGGGGCAATTAATACAGCATTTGCTGCTGAACTTGGATTAAATCAGGAAGAGATTGAATTAATGTTACAATATCAAAATAATTTATTAGCCAATAGTAATGTGTCTAACAATTCTAAGAATTTATAGAATGAATTAATTGGTTATTTGGGTAGGTAATTATTGTTTGTTGTTTTGATTATTATATATTTTTTATTTATTTATTTATATTTATTTATTTATATTTATTTATTTATATATATTATTTTTTTATTTATTTATTACTTGTGCATTTTTATTATGGTTTACGATTATTTGTTGTTTATTATATGTATTTAATTATTATTTATTGCTGTTTATTGCTGTTTATTTACATTTATATTCATTTATCTTTATCTATTTGTATTTGCAAATATCGTACAAATTATGGCATCAAATATTTTAATATTATGTATAGGCCCTTATTGTTTGTTTTTATTGTTTACTGTTTCATATTGTTTATTATGGTTTAGTCTCATTTTATTATTATGTTTGCTACTTTTGTTACCCCCTATCAGTCAAGTATTCAATATTTATTATACACTGGAATCCTATAGAAACCGTAAAATATTCGGGAAACCTATAGTAATACACTGTAAAAACAAAAAATTACTATTGGAAAGACTTTTTTGTTTTCTTTACTGCAATAATTTAAAAATAGTTGAACTATAATAATTCAATTTCCATGGTAACAGAATTAAATAAGATGAGCTTTCTCAATCATACTAAATCACACTTTGTTAAGAAAATTTATTTATTATGTATTTTTGTATTTATTACGTATTTATAGAGCATTTTGTATTTATTGTATTTATTATGAATATTTATTGAAATAATAGTAAATAATAAATAATAGAATTAATAATAGAAATCATAATTAGATTGTAGATTTCACTGCCTGTAAATTCTAAATTGCACTAGTGCTCAATATAATAAACCCTTATCTGTAGCTATTTGTGGCTGGGCATACGTCATAGTTTTTAGTTTTGTTTCTTATGGTTTCCAATTGCTTGCTATGGAAACCTATATGAGTCTTGGATATTCATAGGTTTCCTATATGTTTTCTATACTATTTATGACTGTGGTACTTTCATATTTTTAACATTTGAACTGCAATATTTTTAACATTTGCAACACCAACTATCTACATGCATGATAATACTTAATAAATACATAATAATGCATAATAATACACAATAATACACAATATACACAATATACACAATATACTTAATAAATATTCATCCCTAGATAACTTCTTGCAATCCGGGTAGCTTTTTAAAACATCTGATGACCTTGATAGAAAACCTAATACAGTAATTGTAATTTAAACGTAGTTAACGTTAGAAAAGTGTGAAATGAAATTAAGTAAGGTAAACGGTTCAAGGTTTAAAAACTAAAGCTAAAAGTTAAACACGTAAAAGACATAAATCGTAAAAGTTTGAAAACCGTAAAACGTAAAAGGTAAAGCAAACAGTAAAGATTGTAGTGTAAACTCAAGATACAGTGATAAGGATTTTCTGTATTAATAGGTGTTTTTGTTTTTGTTTTTGTTTGTCTTTTTTGTACTTGTTTGCTACTGTTTGCTACTGTTTGTTGGCTCGTGTAAAATGTCTCATGGAAGGTACCATGTAGGTCATAGATTAGATAGTGAAAATGACATAGTAGCTTTAAATTCATATAATTCCTATGAAACAGAAAGACGATTTTATCCATCGAATTCTCAGGAAGAACTTTATAACTCTAATGAATTTATTTATCCTTTTACTGGGGATCGAAATAAATCAAAAACAGATACAAAAATTGACGAAATTCCCTTAAGGGAAAGTTTTAATAATCAAAATTTAGCTTATTCAAATCAATATGTTTTTGATAACAATAATAATAACAACAATAGTAACAATAATAATAACAATAATAATAATAGAAAAAATACTGTTAAAAAAATAAGGTACAGAGATGGTCGTAGAGATGGGATAAGAAAACTTATTAGGGAAAAAAGATATAAAGAGTTACCTTGGATAGTTTGGATTTTAAGTATATGTCAAATTGGTGTGTTTATTGGAGAAATAGTTAAAATGGGTATTTTAACTGGTAGTCCAATACAAACTAAACCATCTTTTAATCCCATGATTGGTCCAAGTACATATTTAATGATTAATATGGGTGCAAGATTTGCACCATGCATGCATTACATTCCATCAATAACATTCAATAATACCTTACTATGGCCATGTCCAAATTCAACAACTACGGCAACAGAAGTTTGTAATTTATATGAATTGTGTGGTATTCCTAATAACAAAAACAGTCCAGATCAATGGTGGAGATTTATTGTACCAATATTTATGCATGCAGGATTACTTCATATTGTTTTTAATCTAGCACTGCAAGTATTACTTGGTACAGAGATGGAAACTGATATTGGTCATTTAAGATTTTTAATTATTTATTTTTCTACAGGAATTTTTGGTTTTATATTAGGTGGTAATTTTTCAACAAATGGTATTGCAAGTACAGGTGCTTCAGGTGCTTTATTTGGTTTAATTTCAATTCATATTCTTGATGTTATTTTTAATTGGAATTTATATAGAAATCCTAAAAGGATTTTAATTTGGCATTTTTTTGAAGTAATAATTTCTTTTGTTTTGGGTCTTTTACCAGGTTTAGATAATTTTGCACATATTGGTGGGTTTTTAATGGGTCTAATATTGGGTATTGTTATTTTAAGAAGTCCATATAAATTACAAAATAAAATTGGTGAAAATGATACTAATAACGATAATGAACAAATGATTGTTACTATTGGAAAGAATTTTTTTAAAAATAGAAGCAAATGGTGGTATGCATGGTGGCTATTAAGATTGGGTATGTTGTCACTGGGGATAGTACTTTATGCTATTTTATTAAAGAATTTTTATGATTCAAATGTTACTTGTTCTTGGTGTAAGTATTTTAATTGTTTGCCTGTTCATGGTTGGTGTGATGTTGGTGAGATAAACAAGTAACAAGCATATGGATAAAACAAACATATGTACATGTTTACATGTACATATGTTTGTTTTGTAATCTATGTGTAAGTATGTTTGAATTTATGCTTTTATGTCATGTTTATATTTTTATTTGATTTATGCTTTTATATGTACATGTTATGTACATATTTGTATTTTATTATATGAATTTGATTTGCACACATGTTTGTTTATTTATGTTTGTTTGTTTTTTTGTTTATATGTATACATACAATAGAATACAAAACTGAATGTTGAATACATACGTATACATAGAACATATATATAGACATAGATATAAATACATATATAAACAGAATATAAAAACATAGAGAGAATATAAATAAACATATGTACATGTAATCATGTACATATGTTTGTATTTATATACAAATACTGATATACACAGCATTTCCTTTTTTCAAAGAACGCTATACTATGCAGTAAATAGAAGTAAATAAAACCTCTTAAATTAGGTCAAGAAGACACTTAATTTAGGATAAAAATGAAAAAGAAAAAAAAAAAAAAATAATAATAAAATAAAATAATCAAAAACGAAAAAAAAATGAAAAAAATAAAATAATCAAAAACATGCACAAAATAACTGTAATTTCTACATATGTATAAAGAAATTAAAAAAACAAAAAAAAAAACCCTATTGTTCCTCTTTTAAACGAAACTATTTAAATCTTCTAAATGAAAAGATACACATAAGGAGTACCAGTTGGACCATCTCCAACAATTTGTGTATTCGAACTAGTTGGTGTAGTTCCAGCTGGATCTCTTGTGTATGTGATTGTAATAGTTAATGTTGTTTCGGTAGCTGGGTAAGGTACAACATAACCAATATAGGTGGTATCAGGTTCTTCTACAGTGATGTAACTTGGAGAAGAATTAGAAAACATTTCAAGAGGACCGTAAACGGTTTGAACTGATAATCCATTAGAAGAAGCAGGTGGGGTGAATACAGAGGAGGAGGAAGAATCAGAGGAAGAAGAAGAATCAGAGGAAGAAGAAGATGATGAAGAATCAGAGGAAGAAGATGATGATGAAGAATCAGAGGAAGAAGAAGATGATGAAGAATCAGAGGAAGAGGAAGCTGATGAAGATAATGATGAAGAATCAGAAGAGGATGATGAATCAGGGGTTACAGATGAAACACCAGAAGAAGAGGTTGAAGAGACTTCAGATGAGGAAGAAGAGACTTCAGATGAAGAAGAGGAAGAGACTTCAGATGAAGAGGAGGAAGAAACATCAGATGAGGAAGAACCTGAAGAAATAACAGATGAAGGAACAATTGAAGAAGAAACAACTGATGATGACTCAGATGATGACTCAGATGATAAAACTGATGAAGCAGATGAAGATAAAGATGCAGAAGAAGAAGGAGCAGAAGAAGAAGCAGAAGATACAGCAGAAGATGCAGCAGAAGATACTGGGATAAAGCTTGAAACAGCGCTTGAAACAGCACTTGAAATAGCACTTGAAATAGCACTTGACTCAGAGCTTAAGACAGAGCTTGATATGGCACTTGATACAACACTTGATACACTTGATACACTTGATACACTTGATACAGAGCTAGAAGCATAGCTTGGTACAGAACTTACTGAAGATAAAGCTGAAGATACAGCTGATGAACCTGATGAACCTAATGAAATTACTGATGAAAGTACTGACGAACCTATTGAAGAAACTGAAGCTGAAACTGATGACGAAAGCTCAATAGTACTTAAAGTAGTATATGTTCCAGTAGTTGTAATTGTCGAATAATAAGTAGAAGTTATACATTCGCCAACAGGCTCAGTACATCCTACACCGACCGAGGTTGTACGATAAGTTGTATAAACAAACAAAGAAGTGTAAGTGATTGTAACGACCTTGCACACTTCACAAGATTTTGATGTAGTTGTAGAAGCTGAGGGGGTGGAGGTAGTAGCTGTAGGGTTAGTAAGGGTGGGAAATATAGTAGAAGTGATGAGTTTGGTTGTCGTAGTAACCACCGTTGACTCTTTACATAATTCACAGGTTTTTGGGATCACGGTTGTATAATAAATTGTAGAAGTTAAAGTGACGCAAGAAGTTTCTGAATCAGCAGTTGGAGTTTTCGTTGTTGCCGGACCGGCTTTTGTTGTTGGAACTACTGTTGGCACTACTGTTGGCACTACTGTTGGGTTAATAGTAACATTTTCAGTATCACACCAGAAATAAGTTTTCGAAGAAGAAACAAAAGTAGTTGCAGTAGTTGCAGTGTTTGCTACAACTATGGTTTTTATAACTTTAATTGTAGATGTATAAGTAGAAGTGTAAAAATCAGCTGGAACGACAATTGTAGATGTTGTGTAATCAGTATATAATTGAGTTGTAGTTGAAACTGGTGGAGCACAGAGTTCAATGAGAGTTTCAGTTTCAGTTGCAGTTATTATTTCGGTTTCTGTTTTTGTTACGTAGACAGTTGACGGCGAAGCACACAATGTTTGCGTTTTTGTTTGTGTTTGTGTTTGTGTAGAATTAAATGGCACAATTGTGTTATTGCCAGTTCCAATATTTGAAAAAATGCCAAAGGCTTGACTAGCAAAGGCCAAAACGGCAAGAGTGGAGTAGTTAACCATTGGAATGTAGATGATTGCAGATTGTTGTAGATTATAGTAAATTATATAAATATATATAAATGTGAATATAAATTATATATAAATGTATATGTAATTAAAATTATATATAAATATCACTCAATGGGTATCAAAAGAATGGACGCTAAAATAGCAGATTTATATTAATAAATTTACTAATTACTATTAAATGTACAATTATATTTAAAATTTTAGAAAAATTTTTAAAAAAAAAGAACTACGTAAAAGTGCAGAAAGATTGCTATTTATTATATACGGCATAAATTACAAAGTCAGCCGCGTGCAGGAGAAATCAATAGAATAATCAATTAATGAATTGATCAGAATGGCGATAAATAATTAATTGCGAAGCTAATACCAGTTATTATGAAAAAAACACTATAGAAACTATAAAAACTATTAAACTATTATAAAAAATTAGCGTGTTTAAACGTTAGCAACCAACGGATCAATTGATTCTGGCTAAGAATAAACAAAAAAGCAATTAATTTGTTATGTAATTTCTACATTATTATTACATTATATGACATTCTTATTAATTGCATCCCTATTTCCAATAAATATTTATTAATAATTACTACAATACTAAGTAAAACGTGTGCGTTCTTGATTCAGTTTTCAGTTCTCATGGCGATAAAAAGAATGTTCATAATGTTAACAAGTTGGAAATGTAAATCCTATTAATCTGCAGCACATACAAATTAAAAAAAAAAAAAAAAGGAATTAAATGATTAATTGGAATGTAACTTAAAATGAAATATTTATCAATAAATAGCCAATAATAAAAAACATAAACAATATAAAAATATAAAAATAAACAAATAACCTGTTTTATGGTTAACACTAGAAAAGCGTCCCCTTTTGCTAAGACATTCCAAACCTTGTTGCTATGAACGGGCATATTTACAGTTATAGTTATATTATAAAAAGACTAATCTTTTTTTTTAAAATTAGTATGTGTTGCTATAGAAAATACCAATAAAAAATTAACATTTTATTAAAAACCCTTTACAGAAGTTATTTTTAAGATACACCTATACAAAAGTTATTTTTAATAGTTTTTTCATTTTTTTTATTTTATTAATAATCATGGAATGCGCAAGGGTGTCAGGAATGTATGTAAAACGGATGAGTCTTGGAATCATTTGACTCTGTTAATCATTTTGTTTTTTATGACGTCCGCTTATGAATCATCGTTGTCACACCGCTAATTATATTAAAAGAGGCTTACGTCTGGATATTAAGTAATCACAATTCTCCCTAAATTAAAACTAAAATACATCTTTAAATAAATAAATCTTAATTACTTTATAACTTTAGTTAATTGTATTAATTGTGTGATTTAAATTTTTTAAATTATAGTAATTGTGATTAAATCTATTTTTGTATTTTATTTACATAATTGTATTAATTGAGTAATAAAATTTTATTAGTTTTATAATTGTGTGATTAAAATGTATTAAAAATGTGTTAAAATTATATTTTAATTTTATCAATTGTGTGATTAAAATATATTTTAATTTTTTAATTTTTAATAATTGTAATATCTATATTAGATGTGTTAACTGTATTAATTGTGTGATTAAACTTCTATTTGTGTGGTTAAATGTATTTAAGATATTAACTGTGTGGTTAAATGTATTTAAGATATTAACTGTGTGATTAAAATTGTATATGTATATTTAAATTTATATCGCATTATTTGTACTGTTTATGTTAAAATGGATTAATTGTATAATCTATATAATTTAACATTTATGTAATTTGACTTTTTTCCGTCTTAGGTCCCCATTGAGGTTTAAGTAATTAAATACGAAAATCACTTACCATATTTAGTAATATTTATAGAAAAGGAAATTAATTAAAAAATTAATTATTTATTTATTTATTTCAAAATTATACTTATTTAATTCTACAGTAAATACCTCAATTTATATTCTATTATGTAAATATCACTACTTAATTATTATTTCAAAGACAAGTACAACGACAGTGTCCGTGAATTCCACGAGAGAAACATTTAACTCTTATTGGTATGGCTTGCTAGGAAGAGGAAAATAATAAATATTTAAGTTTGCTAATTTTATATTTAAAATTAACTATTGTGTATTTAAAATGTGTTAATTATATTAATGTGTATTATTTTAATAATTTAATTGCATATTTAATTTATCATCTACGTGTGTATAACTGTAAACTGTAAACTGTAAACGCTAACCTGTAAACGCTAATCTCTAAACTGTATAACGACCTTCCTGGAGATTGAAATGTGAGTTTTGATTTAAACGTAGTATACGTAGAGACTTATGCAGAAAACCATAAGGACTTAGGGTAAGTCTAACGTTTACTACGTTTGGGTCATTAATTCAATCTGGGGAATGTGCGTTATGACTGTATTGTAGAGATGAAACTGTAGTGTATATTTATTTGTTGGTATTTATTTGTATTTGTATTTAATTGTATATTAGTATTTAATTGTATATTAGTATTTAAATGGTATTAATTTTACATTGTGTAAACTTCATATTTAAATCTTATCAATCGCGTAAACCAATTGTATGCATAAGTTGTTTAATAGTTTAATTATGCAATTGTGTAAAAAGTTATTATAATTTGTATATTGTATTTTAACATTATTTAAAAATTGAATAATTGCACAATTTGTATTTAAAAACTACTGTATAATAAAATTATATTAATTGCATTGATTATTGCATATATCATATTGCACATCGTACTTACACTCTGGACATACATGGTATACTTCTACTTTAATACTACGAAAAAACAACAAAAATAAAAAACATAAACACACAAACACATAAGCACAAACAACTCTACATCTGCCGTCTAAGTATCCGAATCTTCTTATGATGAATACGAATACATTTTAAACGTAATTACCATGACAACTATCTATATTGAATACTAATGTGCATAAAAAATTCTACTGATTATAAATAGAACATTATATGAATTGTACCGTATATAATTTAAAAAGAAAAAAAAACATACACAAACACACACACATGTATATACAGATGCTCTTATTTGTAAACAGCCCGTTTGATAGTAAGAATAGATGAATAATAACCAGTAAAAAAAAAGACAATAAAACAACTAAAAACTATACACTCAATCTCCACTTCACAACCATGTTTCCGATTATTGTCGTCCTCTCTTTAATATTTTCTTTATGCATAGTATTTCCGCTAGTACTAATATTATCCAACCAATCGGCAATCGGTACTTAACAAGTCTTATTAACAACGACTCTATTAACCAACTCTAACTGACGTTAGTTTATTACTGGTTGCTGTGGAGATTTGGCCCATTATTAAATTATACTGACACTTATTATATTACTATTTATTTAAACTTACAGATGGATTCTCGATTCTATTTATTATTAAGGCGTTTTATTCACATGTGATTGCCATTTATATGTCTACTTCTTTATCTCAATGTGTTTATGATTATATCTGTTTATATATTAATGTGTATCAATTTATTTTTGGTTTTGTTTTAATATGTAAATACACAAAAGCTCATAATATGGAATTCATATAATAGACTTGGCATTTAGATTTATAATATAAATAGCCTTTAACATATAACCGATAGCAACGGTTATCGGTTATATGTTAAAGGCTAAAAAATATACCCGATATCCGTTTGCGTTACCGTACCAACCAATCAAAAAAATATCAAAATACAAAAACAAAAAATAAAAAAATAAAAAAATAAAATTATATAAAATACATGCATTTTTTCAATATTATTTGTTTATTTTCCTATACAGAAAAAAAAGAAAATAATTATTTGATTTATTTTTAACCAGCATTTATTTATCATCCCTTTTAGGACTAGCCTCTTCTTTACTACCAATCAGAGACTACGACAAAAAGCAAACAATCTCAAATAGGAAGTGTAAACAAAAAAAAGTAAAAAACAGGAAAATAATAGAAAAAATAAATTTCCCGAAAACTATATAAAGAGGCCAAATCCCCCAAATCCAAAAAATTTCTTCTTTTCTGTTTTATTTTTTGGCAAAAAGAAAGTTAGAGAAATAAAATTGCAGCAATTGCGACAATTGCAATTATACAATTAATACAACCAACATATAGAAACTATATAAATAGATAAGTAATAATAAATATAAAAATATTTATTTTTGTATTTCCACTATATATCTTCCAATCAAGGCGCGATTCAGTCGGACCTACGAAGACCAAGCAAGGGACCAAAAGGCCAATTGGTTCAATTGACTGTTGATTTTTTGATTATCTAAATTGATCGCTTTATGGAAACATGTCCTACGAGTCAAAGGAAATTTATGTCGATTTCGACTCAATTAGTTTGTTAGACGGATTGAAGTTTTCTCTTCCTCTACCTGGCTTTCATGGTAATAGTACTACTAATTCTTCCATAGAAACGTCAACAACAACATCATCAACAACAACAAACAGAAAAACAAATAACGCATCTACTTCTCTTTCTGATATAGAGGATAATTATTACGCTACTGATATTTCCACCTCCGGTTCGATTCTTCCCTTAGAGGACCCTTCTTCTATATCTGCGGTTTCGTGGCGTTTGCTTAACAACAATACTACAATTTCATTAACTCCTTTATTTTTGGGCAAACAAAGTAATAGTGGTTATACTGATACTAAAATTAGTAATAATAGTAACAATGGTTCTTCTAGACCAATTCATATTATTTCTCCATTGAAGATTAAACTTCATTGCATCTCTCTAGTTCAACATAAAAAATCCCCCTCTCTTAATCTTTCATTTATTACTGATTCAAATCCTGCAGTTTTTTATTCTATCACAATTCTTTTAACTGATTTTTATAACTCTTCTTCAAAACATCTTTCATATTCTATATTCGAACCATCTCTTTTAGCAACTCACTCTCCAGCCTACCTTTATTCTATTTCTCATTGCGAATTTGTAGTTTCTTTACTCGATGGTTCTCTTTTGCATCTGCAAAATCATAACTCAAATAACAAGAACAATAATAATAATAACGATTATAATCGCTCATATAATAAGACTAATAGCAATAATGACTCCTCTTTTCTTTCAGAAAGACTATTTTCTGACTCAACCTATTTCTCCTCTCTTAAATCCTTTCTGCCTTGGTCCTCTTCTCAATCTGTCCCAGGTTATCCAGATGTTTCTGTTTCCTTCGTTGTATCATTGCTTCATATTCCAAAACTTAATATTTTACTTTCAATATCTGTTAATTCAAAGATACGTATATGGTCACTAACTTCATTTAGATTAATTGCTCATTATGATTTACTTAATTCTTCAACTCAATCCCATCCCTCCATCACTTATTTAAATGTCGCTCCCGCAAAATTAATGTCTGTTTTTTCCAATGACTCAAATTCTAATACATATACTATTGCTGTTTTATCCAATGCTGGGTCAAAGGCTTTCAAATTTTGGACTTTGAAATCTTTACTGTCTGATAATTCAATAAATTATGATTCAAATCCTACTTCAAATTCTCAAGAGAACACATATGAAAATTCTCATGAACTTGTCGCTCTGAGCCCTTCTATTTTTGTCCCTCAACCTCCAGATAGACACTCCGTATGGACAATAGCAGATTTTCAAACAATCCCATCTCCAAATTCTTCATCTTTTGTATTATCAATTTGGGTACTCTGGAAATCCAATACTTCTTCTTTTGTTCGAAAGGCTGAAATATTCCCAGCTGATCCTACAGCACAAATATCATGGTCAACAGTTATTCCCCACCATCTTCTTCCCCAATCATTTAATACACAACCTCATACTCATTCTCGAGATGTTTCTACACAGGTGCTTAATCGTCTTTTTGCACCCAATGCCTACTCTAACACTCTTCTTTACTCTGCTTTAAATATTTATGCCCAACATTATGCTACTTCTGTATCACATATGCCATTTGAGGCTACTCCTTCAAGTTTAATCTCTACATCAACTTCAACTATTAGAGAATATTGTACAAAAATTGTTGGTTCAGCGATTTCTCTAAATGATTCATCCTATACTTCATATAATCATGACATACAACTTCAATGGTCTCGCTTTGAACGATTATGTATAGAACTTTCCAAACCTCGTCATGAAGCCTTCGCCTTGACATATCATGAATCTTCAAAAACCTTTTATCTTGCAAAGGCTTCTGGTTATTCCATTATTAGTTCTTCAACATTTCTTGAAGAACTCTATTTTAATACACCTCCTATTACGGACTCCTCTTTCATAACTACATCTTCTTTACCCACACATAGATTTGTAGATAGTATTAATATATTTAGAAATTCACTTGATCCCCTTATAGTTGCTTCTATTTTAGATCAATTTCTTGAAGATGCACTTACTTTACCTAGTTTTGCAGCTTTTGATCGTTTATATGCAATTCTTGAAAATTCACTTGGTGAAGATTATGACTCTCCTGCTGTAAATAATCTTTGGGATTCTATTAGAGATATAGAGAATCTTGATAAAATTCTTCTTCTTATAGCCTCTAGACTTATGGCTTTACATTCATCTACAGACCAAATTGATGATAAAACCAATTTTCTAATGGATACTACTATAGCTCACAACACAATATATTTTTCTTTATCTGTTAATTATCAGATTGTTACTAATGTACTTATATTTTTTCTTGTAGCATTGGGTGATTTAGAACATGATTTACTTAATGATCTTTACGCTGATTTTCTTAGTCATTTAAAATATTTTTACGCGTTATTTGACTCTTTTAATACTCCTATTGTATCTTCCTTGCCATCTTCATTATCCTCCTTTTCTTTTTTGGATCAACAACAACAACAACAGCAACTCACATATTCTCTTAATGCATTACATGTTAACCCTTCAAATGAAGTTTCAAAATCAAATAATGAGATGGAAAATAGTGGGAAAGTTCAATCATTAATGTATTTTATTTTACAACAACCATCTCATGCAATTTATTTCTCATTATCTAATAATTGCAATGCCAGGGATATTATTGCAGAAAAAGCATCTGATTGGCTTGGAGCCCATAATCCATTAAATAATTCAATTTCTATTCCACAAATGTCTTTATTGTTTATTTCAAAAAATAATAAATTCTATTCACAGGCATTGACGATTGCATCTTATTTCCCATTTTCTTCACTAGCTACGTATATTAAAGCAAAAATTTATTTCCATCTTGGTGTTTTTGATAAATCAAATCTTTTACTTAGTAATTCTCTTCTTAATCTATTTTGTACATATCATCGTCTACCGGATTCTCATAAAAGTCTTTTTATTGATGCAGCCAGTGAAAGTGAAAAATTTGCATTTGAAAGTCAAAGCTTCCCCCTTTTACTTGCAGCGATAGGGAAACTTTTTGCATCAGAACGAAAATATGCTATAGGGTTCAGTTTTATAAAGAAAGCTTTAAAATATTCATCAGCAACCACAGTTTCACAGCCTTCTGAGAAATTTTCTGTTGATATTGAAATCACTAGACCAGCATTTGTTTTAGCAATTACTGTAGGCGATTATGACTCTGCCTATTATGCAATGACAATTACAAAAGATTCAAAAATAAAGCATGAACTTTTAGAATCATTTATATTTAATCTTTATGAATCTGATTGTGGTTCAAAGCTTCTTTCATATCCATTTGTAAATTTAATTGATGAAGTTGATGAGATTATACAAGCCAAAGCAGTTAATTCTTTATCATTCTCATTTTCATATTTATCTTACTATAAACTATTATATTCATGGAGATTAGAACATGGAAATATCAGAGGTGCAGCTGCGGCATTATATTCTCATCTTCAAAAACTTCGTAACTCTATTTCATATTCATCATTATCGTCTGGACGTGTTCTTTCAGATTCTGAATCTAGACCAGATTCAGGGACGACAGTTGATAGATTTAAACCAGAAGGTACTACCAGTACTACTTCATCTGGTGAAGAATTCAATTCAGATGAAATTGAGATTACAAATGGATATTTAATTTTACTAAATGTTCTTACATGTTTAGGTAAAAAAGATGCTTGGATTGTCGTTTCAGAACCAATTGCTAATGAACCACAATCAAAGAGGATTAAAAATGTATTATCTTCTACTTCTAGTGATTCTATTTCAAATTTTAGACTTAAAGGTAAAATATACACCTATTATCAAATAGAAAAAGAGTATAAAGTTGAATTGGAAAGAATGCAAATTCTTTTAGGAAAAAAGGTACTACAGTTACAGAAAAAGGACGACGAATGAAAAAGAAAAAAAAAAATATTTTTTTTAAACCAATTTTGAAAATATTTTATTTATTATAATAAAAGCTATGTAAAATGTATATTGTATTTTTATTAAACCCCTATTTTGTATAATATTTTTCCTTCAGTGGTAAAGCTATTTTTTTTGTTAGGAACGTAAAATATAATACATAAAAAAAAAAAAAAAAAAAAAAAAAAAAATGCTTACTTTTTAAATCGTAGTCGTATTCTTTTATCATTTATATTTTGGGTATTTCTATAATAGATATCTTTTATATTTGGAATACAACATAAATGTTTTGAATCTAACTTTTGAAATAGTTTATATTCAAATTCATCAAGTGTTTTAGTATTTGATTGCAAATACTTTTCCACTCGATTTGTAATCTTTGTATCTATAAACTTCCAGGATTTTAAAAAAATCCCTATCCAATATGGTTCATTTGATAAAAGCTGTTTAAATAAAATAAAGAAAAAATGAATACAGGGGAATCAAGTTAGTATTAAAAAAAAAAAAGAAAAAGAAATACACAAGTGCTTTTTTATTTTATACTTCATATAGTAACATATTTAAACCCTTCTGCGGAAAGTATTTAACACAATAAGGTAATAACCCATCTAAATGCCAGACATCTTTACATAGTCTAGTTCTAACTTGATTCTAATTAGTATTAAATTATTTCGAAAATATTTAATAATAAATATCGACTGAATACAAAAATACCTTGTGGCCAACTTTGACAACTTTTCAATATATATGACATTGTAAAAAAAACCATTTCATGATCTAATAAAACTCCATCAATCTAGGTAAAATCAATTAGAAAAAATATCCAAAATGTAGAATTAATGTATAATTATTGTTCAATATATATTTACCAAAATGTGAAGCAAAAAGGTATAAATACTATCTATTTGAAGTTCTGAAAGATTTTTCAGATCAATTGTTTGAACCGCATAGCAAATAGTAGCTAATTGAAAAATAACATTATTAAACAGTTAGAAGAATATTTTAAAAAAGTTATATATGTAACAACCAACCATACCTTGCAAAAGAAAAGTATCAAGGGTTGCATTCAATATTATCTCCATGAATTCAACTTCTGGAATTAATCCATCAGATACTGTATTACAAAAGTAAGACAGAAGCTTTAAACAAGCAGATAATCGCATTTGCACGTGGATATTTTCAATATCTGCATCCTTCCTTAGATCAACTTGAATATGCTTTAATATGTATACAGGTAGAGCACTTTTCATTAATAGACTTTCTAAAAAGTTAATAAAAGGTGGTATTGGTATATATTGAAAATTATTTAATATTACTTGTTATCTTGCATTCTTCTAAAAAAAAACAAACCAGGATTATTTCAGTAGAAATTAAATTATTTATTTCTTTTTGATATTTATTTTGATCGTTCATTTTTTCAAAGTTGCTAAAGGAAAAGATATTAGTATTTGAGTCGCGGAGATCAGGGTATATTTAATTCCACTCACTTATGAATATCTTGAATTACTTTTCAGAAAGTTAGTTAGAAAAAAGAAAATTTAATTGGCATAAATGACTTACAAAAGGAATTTAGAAGAGGTTTATCACATAAAGAAGTAAATTTGCGGAAATGTGCAATTGAGTATTGAGTGAATAATTCTATAAAATAATTAAATAGTGAACTATTAATTAAAGAGTTATTTAAATTAGAAATCAAAATGGAATATAATTGGAAAGTGATAGTAATATTTTCTACATTTAGAGGTAAATTTTTTAACAAATAAAAATAACAATGAATGAGGGGTATGAAAAATAGTAAATTGTCTTGGCATTGAATTTGTCCTTTATTTTTAGAAATCATGGTAAATTGGCTTTTTATTAGAAAATTAAATTTTTCATAAGAGGTATTTGTGTCTTTGTCAAGTAATTTTTTTAAAGTTGTGGGTATAGTAGTACTGAAATGAAATTCAGTATAGATCCAATTAATAGATAGTTTAGTAATAAATGATGAAGAAAGAGTAATTCTCTTCCATAACCAAGGAAATAAAACTTCACAATGTGTCGATAGGAAGAAACTGTCATTTTCATTGAGTGGGAAGGATTTTGGATTAAAGTAAATTTGAAGAAGTTTAAGAACAATGGTATCATTAGAGGTATTGTTTTTATTGGATAAATCAGAATATAAAATGTATAAAGTGGAAACTAATAAATGTAAATATGATGCTTCTAGAGTGCTGATATTTGAAAAAGTTATTTTTAGAGTATTTTCAGTTAGTAGAGATTTAAAATTGGCTCTTTGTGGAGGAGACGAAGCAATAAAAGATGATAGAATTACCATGTATGCTTGAAAACATCGTAGTGGGTTTTTAGAGGTTAAATCAGCAGAATAATCTGTTAAGTTTGAATAGCTACATGTTAATATCAAATCAATTCGAGATTGAATTGGATATTGTACTAAACCAAGTGAGAGTTGTACCGCAATATTTATAGCTTTTAGAATAAGGTGAGAATCTGATATTAAAGATTCATCTTGTAACGATGAAGTTGAGTAAAGGGTGTAGAGTGCAAGTAGTTTATTAAATATTGTATAGGAGCAGGATGATTTAATTACAGACATGATAGTTGTTTTGCTAATTGGGGTATTTGATTGGGCAACATCATTAAGTAAACAGGCGTATATGAATAATATCTCTTTGTCGTATTTTTGTTCAAATGGTTGTAGATTGGGGTACAAGTTGTGTTGCAAAGTGGGGAAGATACAAAAGCGATAAATAGAGGCAATGTAGATAGTTTTTTCAGCCAGTACATTTTTGTTATTGCTGCTGTTGTTACATTCAATTTCAATGCTTTCGTCCTTGCTGAAAAGGGAAAAAGCATTTGTCAATAAATTGTATGCCAACAAGTAACGGAATGAATATGTATCTAAAGAGTGCATTTGCTTTTGTATTTGCTCTAGTTTTTGCAACTCTTCAAATTGGATATTTGAAAAACAAAGCGTAACGATTTCCTGGGCAAGGTTTAGATTTGATTTTAGATATAAATTACATTCAGTAAAATACAAGCCCCATAGTTGTATTATAGTATCACAAAAGAAGCGATTCATAGTTTTAGAAAGCTGCACTGAAGGGTGTAAACAGATATTGAAAAGGTCAATCCATGATTCTTTCAATGTATTTAAGTCTAAGCGGATTGAATAATATTTCATTCCTTGCACAAAGTTGTCAACCTGCCATGTTTCGTCGGCACTGTCTCTGTGGAGAATAAGTTTCAGCAGGTTTATCCTGTCGACTATGAATAGTTCGAGGGGAGATAAGTACATTGCAGTTGCAATTGCAAATATGTGAATATTTGCAATGTACAAGTATATATAGTATGCAATGTACAAGTATATATAGTATGCAATTATATAGTATAATATACAATAATATACAATATAATATAATACTCTATTATACAAAATGCACTATACTATAATATAATATATAAATACAAATACAGAAATACTATACAATCAATTATGGAAATACAGAAAAGTAAAAAGAGAAAAAGGGCCTTTATATAGAAAACAGGAAAATGGAAAAGTAAACAAATGAATGCTAAAAAAGCATATATTATTACGCAATATTAATAATATTATTATATGCTAATCGCATATAATAATCATAATAACAATAACAATAACAATAACAATAACAATAACAATATAATAATATAATATAAAAAGGAAAAGTGAAAGTTGTTTTGGAAATTTGATGTTTATATAGTATTTATTTATATTGGCATATATTTTAGTGTTTTATGTTTTGTGGTATGTTGTAGTGTATTGCCTAATTGGGAAATAATTGGGAGGTAAACAAAGTTGTCATGGACACGATGCTGTTGTGTAGTAGCACGTGTTTGATATCCAATTAGACGTGTTGCTTTTGCAGATCAAGCATATATAATATTAATATATACCGGTATACGCTAGTATATATATATATATATTTATATATATTATATTAAATGCTAACAACTATAGTATACTATAGAGTACTAATAAATAGTAAAATATAGTATAGTATATATAGTAATTATTACTATATTGTACTAATTATAGTATAGTATTATAATAAACAATATAAACAATATATAGTAATAAATATTATATAGTATACTATAGTAAATTATAATATATAGTAATATTATATAGTAAATTATATAGTATAGTATACTGTATAGCATACTATAATATAGTGATCCCATAATGATCTATATATAAATAAAACTATAATACAATACTATAATAAATAAAATATAAATACTATAATTCTAAATAAATAAGAAAACTAATAATATACTATACTTATAATACTATAATAAAAAATACTATACGCTTGTAAGCTTAAATAGCATTAACGCTAAAGCACAAAAGTATATACTAAACACAATTCTACAGAGGAGTTTTTTGTATGTGTTTTTAGATGTGTTTATTAGTATGTCGATATTATATATTATAATAATTTATTATTATAATATATTGAAATAGGATATAGTATATTGTAGTAATTTATTATATATTATATAGTATATTATAATAAATAATATATATAAAAATAAATGTAGTTATATTAATGTGTTTCTTAAAGTTTTTAGTTAAAAGTATCTATCTAAACTATAAAAGTAATGCTCTATTTCTATACAAGTAATAAATATAATTTAATTATATATATCTACTTTATCTTAGAAGAGTGACCCATTTAGGTGCGGCACACAATGCATATGGGCCTGACATTATAGTCAGTTGTATGTAGGTATGGTAGTGGTTACCCTAGTGATACCTTGGGTTCACTATTTCTAACATAAATTACAGTAATTATTACTATGATTTACTGTATACTGTTCACTATTTATTATTATATTATAGTAATAAATTACTATAATATATTATTTATTATATGCTATTTACTATATACCATATTATAGTATTGAATTATTATAATATAATTTATATTGTTTACTATATATTATAGTAGCAAATACTATAGTTTACACCATCTATTATTTTATTATTTATTATAATATAATATTTCCTATGTATATTATTATTTATAGTAATAATTACTATAAATAATATTTATTATATAATTTACTCTCTAAATATAATTAATTATAAGCATAAATAAATATCACTTACTTAAAACGGTTAAAACAGTTTTACTGTACGATGAGAAATTAAATAATTAAAAATAAAAAAATAAAAAAATAAAAAAATAATTAAAACACATTTAAAAAATAAAATAAAAATAATTAAAATAATTAAAATAAATAAATAATAAATAAATAATAAATAAATAATAAATAAATAAATAATAAATAAATAATAAATAAATAAATAATTAAATAATTAAAATAAATAATAACCTAATAAATAAAATACATAATATAATGTAAAATAAAATAAATAATAAATAAATAAATTAAAACATAAAACATAAAACATAAAACATCTAAAAGGGAATAAATTAAAAAAATAATTAATAATTAATTAATTAATTAATTAAAATAAAATAAAATAAAATAAAAATAATTATTAATTAATTAAATAATTAATTAATATTATACTAAATAATACAATAATAAACAAATTTACATAATAAATTTACATAATACATAATAAAATTCTATTATTCTATTAACAAAAAAAGCAATTTAGAATAAAAAAAGATCAAAAGGCGACTTGAAATTGAGAATAATTAAAATTCGAAAATTAAAGAAATTAGAAATAATAATTAGAAATAATAATTAGAAATAATAATTAGAAATAAAACAAAGAAATTAATAATAAATAAATTAATAATCAGAACAGAAACACGAAAAACATGTCCTCGCAGATGAGATCAAATTACTACCCAGAAGTTGCGACCGAGTACAGGGCACAAGGGGAACAAGAGCAAACAAGACAAAATAGACAAGAAAAATTCAACACAGCCATAGCTTGGACATACAATACCAATCCTACAAGAATAAATGACTTACATTCTAGACACAAAAATTCTTTTTCAGTCTCAGACGCAAGACCAGCCTCTTCGCCTCTAGTAAAGAATTTTGATCATTCTTCGCCGGATTCAAAAATATACAGTACTCCAGAAGACAAACGTGTATACGCTATAAATAATAATACAAACAACAGCAACAACAACACGGGCGACCTCAGGGGGCTCTTTACAGACCATCTGGAAACAGCCTCATCTTCATACCTAACATCAGCAGATGTAAATCAAACTGCTCAAAATGCATCTTTAAGAGAGCTGGCTTTTATGGCTTTAGATAGATTAAAATCAAATATAAATTCATCAATATTTATTAAACTACGTACTTCTATCGAAGAAGCTCTTGCTGCTCATGACACTGCAAGGGATAGAACAAATAGAAGAAGAATGCGTTCTATTGTACATGAATTATCAGATTTATGTTTAGAATTATCTGCTTCAAGTTTATTTATTAATAGATATTCTTTAAGAGATAATGAACCTATAATTGGTTCAGAATTATCATATACATCATCACGTTTAAATACAAAATACCCAATATCTTCACCACTTCCATTAGATTCTATTAGGTCAAATAGACGTAGTTTACATTCTAAAAGAATTTCTGATACAAGTTCTTTACAATCATATTCTAATCACATTAATGACAATTCAATTTATTATTCAAATACCTCAATCACAAAAGATCCTTCTATTAAAAGTTCTTATTTATCAAGACTTTCAGGATTATCACATTCATCACCATATGGTTCATATGATCGAAAATCTCCTCCTCCTCCTCCTCCTTCTCAACAACAACAACAACAACAATCAATAAATAAAGATTATGATTTAACTGATTATAGTAAAGCTGGTGGTGATTCATATTCATATTTAGAATTTAACTCTTCTCCTCCGATGCCAACTGATTTTCATATAGACTCTACAAATTTAAACATATCAAGATCAAAATCTTGCCGATCTCGTGAACGACCAAATGTGTTTCCTTCTTATCCGAATTTAAATAATTCAAAAGGAAATAATGCAAGTCCATTAGAAAGAGCTTTATGTTCAAGAAGAGCATTACGTGATGAACAACCATCTAGGGCATTACAATATTCTAAATTAAGACAACAACAACAACAGCAACAAAATTTTAATTCATCTACACCATATTTAAATGAAAAAGACAAAAATTCAACATCACATGCAAGTGAATATGATAACAATGACAATTCAAATATAATTCAAAGTAAAAACTCTATTGAAATACAAGATAAAGAATCTTTATTACATCCAAATGAATATTTTAATGAAGAACTTAGTAAAGAAGAAGTTTCAAGGATAAGGAAACAAGCACAATCAAAAGCTCAATATCAAGATAATGCTCGATTACGAATGTTGGAAAAAATTAAAGAACACGAATTAAATAAAGTTCTACTTGAACAATATAATAATGAGGAATCAAATTTAAATAGAATAAATTCATTACATATTTCATCTCATAAGGATGGTTTACGAATGGAAATTGAAGAAAAAACTGATGAAGAAAGAAAATATGATGAAAGGAAAAATGGAGATAAAAATTATCAAACTGGTTACAATAATAATTTTCAAGATTTATTTTATACAGAATCTAGTGGGAATGGAAATGAAACTGTTGCCAGAATGTATGGAGAATTGCCATCATTGCCTTCAAAAGAAAGAAATAATACTAGCTATAATAGACATGCTAGAGGAACATCAGAAATATCATATAATGATTTAATACCATCTTCTTTAGGTATAGTGGAGGAAAGATTACCATTATATTTACCAAGCAAACGGTATAGTACACATGGGATTGCTCGATCTACTACAACTGCAAGTTCAAATAATACAAATACTCATAAACTGAAATATGGCAGGGTTTTACCTATGAAGGAAGAGGTTGAGAATTTTATTATGAACAGGTATTGAAAAGTTAATATAATATAAAATAAAATATGTTATTATAATTGTTTAATGTAATGGTTCAGATGTTTTGATATTAAGAGAAGTCTGAAAGGAGTTAATAGGGTTTTATAAAAATAGAATTGATTAGTGTATTATAGATAGATATAAATAGATTAAGAGCTAGGTGTGATATAAACGGTAATAATATAAATAGTGTCTTGTATGTGATTACATTTACGAATAATATTTAAGATTACATTTACGAACGGTTAAGGAACCCGTTATAGTAGATATGTGTATGTAAAAATAACCAGTAAAAATAACTATTAAAATAGATGGTAAACGAGAAAGCTGCAAAATACAGGGCCATTTAATATCATTAAATACTATTAGTTACTTATTATTCCGAATATACTTTTCTAGGCAATATCCTGTACAAGTGTTTTAATCACCTTAGCAACCGTATAATTCACACCAATTTAGCTGCACAAGATACAACTTTGATTGACCATGTAGTGTGATTTAAAAGTGTGCAGTGTGATTTTACAGTAGTATAAAGTGTGATCTCACAGGGTATGATGTAGTTTTATTTTACAGTGTAAGAGGAGTGTGATATGTATGATTAGTGTGATTATCGTTATTGTGATTACTTATTAAGGTTCTGATCTACAACGGTGAATCGCTAATATGAAGTTGCAGTTCACCGTTATAAGTCAACCATGCACGGATCAATTAATAATGATAATAATAATGATAATAATAATAATAGTAATAATGATAATAGTAATAATGATAATAATAATAATAGTAATAATGATAATAATAATAATAGTAATAATGATAATAATAAACTATAAACTATAAACTATAGACTAATATAATGAGGGGAATAGTAGTCATAGACCTCATGGGGTCCGTAATTACACGTAATTACTTAGACAGATACGATTTAGATTATTCGTACAATGTAAAATCTATTTACAACACATTATATTGCATATTGTATATCACATATCACATATTAATCTATTGTTCTCCTCTTCTGGAGCTTGCTTGCTTCTCTTGAGGGTTTTGTGGTTTCAGTGTTCGTCGAGTGCGTTATTTATAGACAGTGATCACCGAGTAGACTACGACTTAAGTACGAGGTTGCCATGGCACACCCTACAATAGTGTACACACAATCTAGTAGTGACGTGTGTATACAGTGTACTATTGTGTTTTGTTATGTCATTTTGTATCATTATATATTTTTGTATATTATTATATACTTTTGTTTATTTTGTATATCGTTGAATACTCCAAATTCAACCCCATCTGTATAACGTTGGCGTATCTTGATGTACATAGAGACTCAAAACCCTAGTCGTCCAGATATAGAAGGTATAAAAGTAGGATTATTATGTAAATGATTATGTGAAGGAAAAATAAAAAGTAATTTTAGTGAGAGTTGGAAAAATTTTTTTTTTTTTTATATACTATAATTGCATAGCAACGCACCCAAATTCTATTACCGTTAATAGAGTCTATTAGTAATTTTAATCTTTAGCAGAGGTGTAGATTAAAATAGATTAAAGTGGCTTTTTTTAGCTTTTTTTTTAAAAATATTTTTATAATATTTTTTTAAATATTAATTAGCCAGATACAGTTTATTCGTGTTTCCAGTGGCTTGTATTTTTTGATTTTTTTGATTTTTTTCGGATTTTTTTTGATTTTTTTTTTGATTTTTTTTTGATTTTTTTTATATAAATAGCAAGAGTCTTGGGGGATTTTTAGATTAAGTTTTTAATATTTTTGTATACATTTTAAGGTTAATTTATTTTTTTATTTTTTTTGAGTTTAAAGTTTATATTTTTATTTTTTTTAAGTTTAAAGTTTATATTTTTATATTTTTTAAATTTTTTCCGTACATTAAGTAAATTTTGTTTGTATTTTATAGTATTTATTGAGGTTGTATTGAATCTATTTTAGTTGTTAGTTTAGTTTAGTTTGGTTGGTTAAGTTTTACTGGTTTAAAGGTATTAAATTGTTTAAAATTTGCCTAAATAAATTTTATTTTTTAAGTTTATTTTTTGTTTATTTTTTAAGTTTATTTTTTAATTTTATTTAATTTTATTTTTTAATTTTATTTAATTTTATTTTTTAATTTTATTTATTTTTATTTTTTAAGTCTATTTAAGTTTAAAAAAGAAAAATTATTTTATTTAAATTTATTAAATTTCTTTTTTTTGAGTCAAAATTTACTTTTATTTTAAAACTTATTTAAATTTTTTAGATTTGGTTTACATTTAAGTTTATCTATTTACTTAAATTTGTTTAATTTATTGTATTTAATTTAATTTAATAAAATATTATTTATTAAATTAATAATTTATTTATTTATTATTTATTATTATTATTTATTATTTATTATTATTATTTATTATTATTATTTATTATTATTATTTATTATTATTATTTATTATTATTATTTATTATTTATTATTTATTATTTATTATTTATTATTTAAATATTTAAATATTTAAATATTCATTACAGCTTTCCTTCACACTTTGAAAAACGAATGAAATAAAATAAAATAAAAATACAATAATAAACTAATTAGTATATGTATTCGGCGACTATAGAAATCTATTATTTGCTATTTATTTATATTTATTTATTATTTATTTAGTATTTTTGCGTTTTGCATGAAAGCATTTCCGCATTTCAGCATAAAAAGCATAAAAAGCATAAAAAGCATAAAAGGCATAAAAGGCATAAGCATAAAAAGCAGCTACGCGTAAAAGCATCGTAAACCGCTTTCAGATCTATTGTTTACAGTCTATTTTACTATTTCCTGTCTATTATACGGTCAAAAAGTTGCGAAGGTTGCGAAGGTTGCAAAGTTTGCAAAGTTTAACAAAGTTTTACTAAGTCAGTTATATTTACCAAATAGGTCATTTCTAAGCTATTTCCAGGCTATTTATTTTAGGTTAAATGTCTGAAAAAAATGAAGATGACCATGATGCCTTTGGGCATCATGGGCACCATGGGCACCATGGGCATCGTGCTCATGTCCCGCAACTCCTTAATAGAAACATTAACTCCATAGATACTGAAATGGCAACCCTAAACTCTCCCAATCCACTTTCCGTTCACAAGAAATTCATTTTCCCTCTAACAAAGAAAGCAACAATAACAAATAACGACAAATCAATTTCATTGTGCGCCAATAACAACACCTTGAATACCGAAAATTATCCATTATTGAAAATTCCAACTTCTCGTAGAAGAGCAAGAAATACAAAGAATTTACAACTAGATTTTTCCACATCAAATGTTTCTAATGTACATGTTAAACCACACTCAAATCCACTGGCTAGCCCACTTTCAGCTGTAGCTATTGTATCGGATAATATCCCTTTAGGTGCAACTGCAACTAAAAATCCACAAAATACTCAAATTGCTCAAAATGCAAATGCAAATGCTGGAATATCCCTCTTCTCACCTCCTATTCTAAAATCAATCACTTCCCCCCTTCCAACTTTACTACGATCATCAACCTTACGCTCAAATTCCACAAAAAGAAGAAATGCTCCATCGTTATCACTCTCTCCTTCAATACCTTCACCTTCAATACAGTCACCCTCACCTTTTCTTCCAACAATACATACTTCTATTGCTCCAACTGAGAACAACTCCTATTCAGCTTCATCCTCCTCCTCCTCATCTTCTTCATCTTCATCTTCTGCTTCATATTCAACCTCTATAACAACTTATTCCAACACAGAAACTCCTTCAACAACATCCTCTATCTTTTCTCCAAAATCAAATTTACTTCTTTCAAATATTAAATCTACAACTATTACAACTTCAAATTCAAATGCTTCAACTGCTTATATTTATTCAGAAGATGAAGAGCGTAATTTAACAAAATTAAAATATCCTCATGGTCCTGTACCTGTTATTGCTCCTTATATTTATATTTCTTCAGAACCTTCCCGTGCAATCGCTGAATCTTTTGATGTTATAATTAATGTCGCAAGAGAGGTAGACAATCCTTTAGGATCTTCTGCTTCTTCTGCTTCTTCAAATTGCTCTTCTTCATCTACTTTGTCGTTAACAAGTCAACATTCAATTACTTGTAACGACTGCAGAAATGCCAAAAAATCCCGTAAATCTCCTTTAAATTCTCCTTCAAATTCTTTATTGAGAAATTTATATTCTCAAATTTCCTCTCCGATTTCTTCTTCAATTTCAAGCTCAATCTCAAGCTCAATCTCAAACTCAATCTCAAACTCAATCTCAAATTTAACTCCAGTTTCCTCTCCAATCTCTAAATCATTCTCCTCCCCAATTTCAAACTCAAATCCAACTGCAATTGGAAAAGATTCTCTCACTATACAATCTCCATATTTACATAAAAAAACAAAACCAGAATATATATATGTTCCATGGGACCACGATACCCCATTTAAAAATGATTTACCTTATCTAACTGATTTAATGCAAGATAGAGTATCACAAGGGAAACGTATTCTCGTACATTGTCATTGTGGAGTTTCTAGATCTGCTAGTTTAATCGTGGCTTATGTTATGAAATCTAAAGGATGGGATTTAATAAAATCATATCAATGGGTAAAAGAACAATCACCAGCAATCGGCCCAAATATTAGTTTAATATACCAGTTAATGGAATGGGGACAAGAGTTACAAAATAAAACTAGTAATAAAAATCAACAATCTTTACAGCCTTTTGCAATGAATGATTCAAATTCAAAACATACTCTCTTTAATAATAATAACAATAGCGATACTAATCAGAGTCAGAAAAATTTTACTTTTAGAAGTAAAAGCACATGCGACTTCAATAATACTGATAATAAAGGAAATTTTTATAAACTTAAAAAATATAATTCTACAGAAAGTATATCTTCTATGACTTCTGGAACTCAAAGTCTTGGTATTCCTTTGTCTGACAATAGCTGGTCTCATAACAGCATAGGATTCTTATCCAAAAAAAGTATCGTTATTAACACCAATAATCAATCTCAAATGATAAATAATGTTGTATCAGACAACCCTCCTAAATTTGCTCACCCTAAAGATAATATAAAAATGACAAATTTTCAATTGCGTAGACCGCAATCGAATAAAAATTCTTCATTTTCTTTCTTTTCCGATAAAGCCCATAATGTTGCTGCTAATTCAACTAATAATAAAAATTTAACCACTATCGATCTTGATCAAAATCAAGAGAAAATTATAATACCAGAAGAAAAATTTATTAATGAGAAACATTTAAATTTAAAAATTAATTTAAGTCCTATTCAAAATAGATTTTCTTCTTCAATTCCACACTCATCTAAATCTACTACATCTTTTTCTTCTATGCATTCAAATAATAATACTCCAAAAGTTTTTTCATCTCATAATTTATCAGAAGGATCTTCATTATCAACTATGAAAAGCGATTTATTTAATGAAGAAAATAATTCGTATTCAAGAAAACATTATCGGACTTCTTTCCCTTCATTTTCAGCTTCTAATGATTTTTATTTCACTCAGATTGAAACAAACTTGAATACATGCAACCCATTCTTAACTTCTCCAAGTGCTTCTTCTATATCACTTATAAATAGTAGTTTATCTTCTAATTCACTTTCCTTCAATCCTTCGGAAGATGATTGAAGAAATGTGTATTTTCAAGGAATTTTTTTTTTTGATATTTATTTTATTTTTATTTTAATTTTTATTTTTTCTGTTTTTTTATCTTTAATTGTATGCCTTTGTTTATGGATGAGTTTGCTGATTTTTTTCTTCACTTTCATTTTATTTTTAGGTTATAACTGGCGTTTCTGTTTCAGTAGTAATTCGATTTTTAAGTAGTTCTTTTTTTTTTTATATATTATTCTGTATTTATATTTATAGATTGTATAAATATATCTTTATTTTAGAATTGTAAATCTGGATGATTTTTTTATTTTTATAAAGTTTTATATATTACTTCTC
The DNA here is from genome assembly GCA_030573245.1 of Ascobotryozyma americana. Taxonomy (NCBI): domain Eukaryota; kingdom Fungi; phylum Ascomycota; class Trigonopsidomycetes; order Trigonopsidales; family Trigonopsidaceae; genus Ascobotryozyma; species Ascobotryozyma americana. Next base: position 59,979 of record JAJMCZ010000011.1, on the reverse strand, counting down.
TAATTAAACATATAAAATTATAAATATATATAGTCACATTAAATAAAAGAGTACAAATATATTAATAGAAATACGAAACAAGTTGTTTCTATTGCGATAATAAATAATTATAACATAGGTTAAACAAAAGGTTTATAAATAAGAAAAATAATAATTGAAAAAAAAATAGAAACAAAATAAAAACAAACAGAAATAGAAATTAAAATTAAAATTAAAACACATTAAATAATGTAATAATTAACAATGAAATTTAGTATAATGTTAGTAAGCAAGTTTTTTTTTTTCCTGCTAATTATAATTTTGTATTTACAATAAATTTTGCAAATTTAGAAATCAATAACAAGAAAATACAATGATTAATAAATATTCCATCTTCATTTAAATTATAAAGTATTTTTTAAAAAAAATATTCTCTTTTTTCCTTTCTTTTTTCTCATTTTTCATTTTTCATTTTTTTTTATTTTTTTTTTATTTTTTTTGACAAATATTAATTAAAAGAATGATTTAATAATATTCAAAAAATCAATTTTAAATAAAATACATCTCAAAAGAGAGAATAAGGGGCTTAAATGAGTTTATTCTATTTCTTCTAAAGATCTATCAGCAAAGAAACGTACATCAACATCTTCATCATCTTGAAGTTTTTTGAGATCTGGCAAAATATCTTCATTTATAATTTTCATTCCAACCTTGCTATCAATAGGTTCACATGCGATTTTATTTTCATCTGCTTTCAATAAAGTGATTGCAGGTCTTGAAGATCTTGCTTTAAAATTTAAAAGTTTAGGTTCATCGGTTTCTGTTGGTAAAGAAAGTTGAGAATCAGAGCCATTATTAAATGAATCTTCACTTAAATTAGCCGATACAGAATTATTGTTAGTCTTTGGAGCTTCACCAGTTCCAAGGGAAGGACCAGATAATAGTAAATTATCTTTATTTATTAGATCTTTAAGAATGGGCTTATTAAGAAGCTTTATTATGATTATTTTATACGCTTTGGCAACATTAAATCTTATGTTAGGTATTGGATCATCAGACATTTGATGAACAAAAGGGATGGTATACTTTTTAATAACTTCAAGAGAAACAATGGGAGTAAGGTTTGCAATTACAGAAAGAATAGTTATTCGGAATAAATAATTTGCATTATTTCCAGATTCAACAATAAGTGGTATTATAGTAGATTTTGCCCACTCAACACCAAAAACTTCCGTTAAACGTTTCATGTTTGTGGCAGCAGCTTCACGAATAGAATATACTGGATCCCATAGCCAAGCCATACATAAATCTTGCAATTTATTATCAAAAAATTCCACACCTAATTGAGAGGCGAGTAAAGGAATATATTCAATTATAGCTAGACGTACACGCCATTGTTTATCTTGAGCAAGTTCATCTATAGCTGGAAGAAGGGATTGTGAAAGAAGTTCAATACCAATAACCTCATTAACTTGTTGTAATTTACAAATTATATTTAGTCTTACATCTGGATACTCATCCTTAAGCATTTGTAAGAAAATTGGAAGTAAATGTTCAATTGTGGCTTCTTTTCCTAAAAGTGGCGCCAGGCCGCTAATTTCAGTTGCAAGCGCAGCTCGCACATGCTGTGAGACGTCAACAACAAGCTCTTCAACTCCTGGAATAACCTGATTTAAAATTTGATCTCGAGTAAGAAAATTGGCGAATCCTGATACTTGATTTGCAATTGCTGTTCTAACTTCTGCTTCTGGATCCTTCATATAATCAACAAACCGAGGAAGCAAAATGCTTTCAGCTTTATTATTTGGCCCACTTTCTTTAATAGTTTCCTTATCAACAATAGCTTCAGAAATTTTTTCAAATCTATCTGCAACCATATAACGGACTCTCCAACTTTTATCATCAAAGAGAGATTGTAAATGAGGAAGAAGATATTTTTTAATATCATCTTCTTTAAGACGACAAGCCAAAGCTATTAAAAAATCTACAGTCAATAATCTTACAGAGTCTTGGTTATCTTTAAGTAAGATTTCAAAGAGAGGAAGCATTTCTGGAATTATATAAGATATATCTACCTTTTTAACAAAAGATGGACAAGCTGTTGCAGTAGCACGTCTGACCATTGGAGTATCATCTGAAATCAATTCTTTAAACATTTCACGTAAAGTTTTTTTATCATTGTCAGATGAGCGTGAATAAGCAGTTGTATATAAACCTGCGGCAGAAACACGAGATGTAAACCAAGCACCAGTGGAAAGTTGTTTTATCATTGGAATTACATGCTCAGTTATATCATTTTCAGAGAGTTCGCTAACAACTTTATTAATAGACGAAACAGCTTTATCACGTACAGCTGGTTCTTCAATTGATGCTAAAGAGCCTAAAGAGTTTAATATAATGTAACCATATTGTGGGCCACCAACATATTTAACAAAGTTTCCTAATTCAGATGCTAAAACTGAGAGGACTTCGTCATCATCTTCGACTGATTCTATTGAGGTGTTAGTGAGGAGAGAGAGAAAAAAAAAAAAAAAAAAAGATTATAAACATTAAAAAAAGAAATAAATAAATAAAAAGTATAAAATAAACAAACAACCGATCATCGCAAAATGAAAAACTAATATATAAACAAGCATCAAACAAAAACACTCCACTGACCGGCCAAAAAAGGAACTAGTTCTGATCTTGTTCTTTCGGGACCCAAAGCAATAGCAATTGTAGAAAGATGACTCATAGCGTTTACACGAATGGTGACATCGTCGGCCTTTTGACATTAAGTTAGCAAAAAACTATGGGAATCAACTATAGAAAATAATAAAAATAATAAAATAATAATAATAAAATAATAAAATAATAAAATAATAAAATAATAAAATAATAAAATAATAAAATGATAAAATAATAAAAATAATAAAAAAATAAAAATAATAAAAAAATATATACCACTCACCTTAAGTTCATCTAATAAAACAGCTAACGGGAACAAATCCCTCTTCGAATCATTTGCTTCCATATTTAAAAAAGTAAATTTATTTTAATTTTTGTCACCTTTGCCTTTTTTTGATGGTTGGATAGTTTTTTCAATAGTATAAATTTAATTAAAACGGCCAAGTACAAAAATTTTGCACAAGTATTTGAAACAAGGGCTAAATTTGGGATTTATTTATGGGTTATTTGTGGATATTTTATTTTTTTATTTTTTTTTTTTATTTGTAGTGCTTTAAATTCAATTTTAATTTTAAATTTATTTTAATTTGCTGTTGCTCACTGTTGAGTTTGAGTTTGAATTTAATTTAATTTTATTTTAAATTTTACCATAGTAAACCAAAAGAAATCCGGGGTAGAAACGAGCCGATCAGCTGTAAAGCTGTATAAAGTACACGTTTATGCTGGGGAAAAAGAAAAAAAGTCGTTGCTAGGTTACTGATATGGTTCTCAAGTGTTCAGTGAGAGACAATTACTATGTAAAAATTACTATGTAAAAATAGCACATGATGGCTAATGTCTACTATTTTTTATTTATGCTACTTGTTTAATATTGTTTATTATTTACAGTTACTTATTATTTATTGTTATTACCTGCAGTATTACTCTCTGTAAAGAGAATGAATGGTTGCTAAAATTTTATTATCTGTTTAGTTAGTATCCACGGTAACCTTTATTTATTACTACTATTTGAAGAAATTTTATATACTATATGAGATTATTTTCTCAAAAAAATATTTCTATAGCAATACGTAAAGAATAAGTGCACATTATTTCTACGTGTTTTAGACAATATGTTGTATTTTTTAATTTCTACCTAAAAAATCACCTTCAAACGAATGCTAGTTAGTAGACATTAAGATAGAATTTATCGTCTATAAAAACTATTAAAATTTACAAATTTATACTTTATTTATTTTTTCCATTCTAGTTTTAAAAACATTTAAATAATATACCCTAATACATTATACTTTTTACCTCCAAGATTCCAGAATTACCTTAGCAACACATACTGTTTCCAAAAATTAGTATAGATTCTCATATTGATAAAAATGGAAAACTTATGGAAACTGTAAAAATCTGGTGAAATCCAGAGTACATATTCGAAATTAAATTCACTCCGCTATTCTATTTAGTTGGATATTAAAACACTAATCACTGTTATGAATATCTATTTAAATAGTGATTGTACAAGTACATATCAAGATACCTAATGATAGAAGGAAAAAAAAAAATAAAACCAAACTAAAATTTAATTAATGTAAATATCAATTTGAGTTTCTTTTAATACACGATTAAGAATGCTTTATATTATAAAATTTCCTTATTTTTTTAAAATATAAATAAGGCAATAGTTGTAATTGGATATAAAATTTCCTAATAATTCGTAGTTTAATGTAGGCCTACACATCGAAAGACAGAATTTAAACCCCATTAAGATAAATACTGTGTAATTTGTATAACTATGTTTTATTTTTATTACATTATCTTTGTATCTTATATTGAATAATAGCGTATAGATAAACAATAATCGACTTAAATATACAGATGAAATAATAAATTTATTTTGGCAGCTTAATTTGCATCTTTTTATATTAATTACAAATCATTTACAAAACTGATTACTTATAGAAATATAAATATTAGAATGAGCAAATTAAAAGATACCAAAAATTAAACCTTTAAAAGAAAGTATTATAAAAACCCCAATCAGAAACGAAATATTTAGTATAGACCAGGAAGCCAAGAAGATATATATCAAAATATTAAATAAAAATCAGGCTAAAAAAGTATGTTATAAATACAATTTAAATATTTAAAATCACCGTATTGAGTATAAAATTAACATGAAAAGAAAAAATAAAATTTCATTAAATCACGAACCAGTGTATACTGATAATATCTTAAATAAATAGCTTGAAAATTACGATTTTAAATTGTATAGAGCTACAAAGAGAAAAATTGAAATTTTGGGGTAACGTAATCTGATTCTTAATGTATACGGTAAAAACATACGAAGTCGTACGTTATATTTTTCTTTAAGAAAAATTAATTAATAAAAAATATTACATTTATTTATACAAAAATTAAAAACTTGTTTTTTAAAAAAATAATCAATTTATTAAATAAAAATTAACTATAATGTTACATATATCTATTTTTTTACAAACATTGACTTTTCTTCACTCATATCTCTGTTATTGTTTTCCATGGTAAATATTTCCACCAACTTATCAGCACCTAAAGTATTCTTCTTAAGTATTAATGCCACCTTAGTTTTTTGATCTTCTATGAAGTCATCCAAATCTGCTCGAAGATTATTAACAAACACAGCGGCAACACTATAAGAATCTGAATGTTTTTGAGGAGCTAAAGAAAATAATTGAAATATAGATGACTTTTTATGTGGTATATTTGACATAAAAGATTTTATTGCAAAATCTTGCTTTTGTAAGTAATGCACCAAATCTTTATTTACTACCATGTTAAGATTAGAAGATGTTTCAGAAGTGGAAACTAGTAAAGTCATTACTGACTTAAAATTTTTTTCCATTTGGATTTTTGCAACTTCAGCAGCCATTCGTATTTGAAGTACGAATTTGTTCATTGGCCATGATAAAATTTCAATATCTTTGAATAAATTAGCGTAAATATTATCAAAAATATCAGAAATAGATACCTCTATTGCCGCGGAACATATTTTTGCGGAGGATTTGTAATTTTTTGTTAAAGTATCTGTGATGTTTTGTATGTATGCGTCAATCATGAAAGCTCTGTCATTATAGTATCTTGAAAGTATCGAAATGTCATCGCGAGGTTGTTTAGAAAATTCTAAGAATGGGTTATTGAGATTTAATATATTTCTTTGTAATTCATTAGTAGATAAAAAAATATTTGTAAATGTATTAAAATTTTCAAGTGATAATTTATTACTCATACTAATAGCGGACTCTAAAGGATCCAACAGTGAAGCTTCGTAAAAGTTTAATAAGTTATTTGAATCAATTGAATCTTTGACTTTTGAACATTTACTTATAGCTTTGGAAATTGAGGAAGACACTAAATTTTGCATATTGTGAAGTTTATTTAAAGGATTTTCTAAGCAATGTGTGCTATTTAATTGTTTATTATTATTTTTGGTCTCACTTAGAACTTCTGCATTTGTAAAAGGTATATTAAATAGATACAAATCTAAAAAGATAATAAAAATATAAGATAGATATTTTATTGATACAAGCATTTCTAATTGTAAAAGAATATGACTATACTTGGCGATTAAGATAAATAAAAAATTTCAGACCAGCAGGCAAACGTATTATTTGGAATTTGTTTCTTAAAATATTGATTGTAAAATAAATATATTGTTAAAATATATTTAAAACTTACAAAAACTCATACAAAATATTTGCATAAAATTCTAACTTAAAATTATTTGAATTAAAAAACTAAATTGTCCTTTTATATTCAAAAATTTTTTTTTTTCTATTTTTTAAATTAATTATTTTTATCTTGTTCGAATAGATATTTTCTGTAATCGTACAAATTATTTTATTTTTTTTTTTTGATTATTGCGGATCCAATATTTAATTTAGCCATAACTCTAATTTTTAATTATTTTAATTATTCAGTGCAACAGAATACTGTAACGTTACACTAACACCTAACATTAAAAATCATAAAGACTAAAAAAATAGGGTGTATAATTTTCGCCAGGTTTTGAATAAATTTAGTGTACACTAATATTTATAAGCTTGCATTTAGTATCATAACAGTATATAATATTACTTTTACCTAATTTTTGAGAATAATAAATAATTATTTGGCATATTTAAATTTTTTTTTTTTTTAAGTGTTAATTACTATATTAATTAAAATTATATTCTTGTAAAACATTTTATGCTTTTTATTCATTTTTTTTTTTGAGTCAGGATATCTTGTATATTTTTTTTTATGGGAAAAAAATAATAAAACTCAATTTAAATATATTTTAAAATATTATAAATATGATATATATAATAAATAATAATATAAAATTTTTTCTTTTTTTAAATAATAATTTCGTAACTTTACACTAAAAAAAAAAAACTTTAAAAAAGACGAACAAGAATGTTTCGTGGTTTTTTTCATAAAGTTTTAAATTTTTTTTTCATACATTTGTGTAATAGAATAAAATTTAAACAATATATAAGTTCTAAAGCTAAAATTATCTATAGTACATAAGCCTAAAGATAAATAGGTGTGTTAAGCCAATTGGATCCCGTGAGAAAGAAAAATGCTCAGGGTTTGTATTTTTATAAGGTTTTCAAGAGAAAAAGAATTTTAAACTCTTTTTTTATAGATTGAAAAGAATAGTTAATTATAATGACAATATTTATCACTATTTTTATTGTTTACATAATCGTATAATATAACTTAGGAAAAAAAAAAAGTAAAATGCAAGGTTTAAATTTAAATTTAATGGAAATATGAATAAACGGTAAAATAGAGTAATATATAAAATCAAAGTTCGATAATGTAAAAAGAAAAATTCTGAGTATAAAGTAATAGATTGTAAAATAATTTCAATTTTATAACACACATTTACAAATATGACAGCAAAGTTAATTTTTGAAACTATTTTGAAGTGTTCAAGCTAGAAAAATTACTTGCTTACATAATATAATATAAAATTTAATTTTTAACCTTTATTGAAAACCAAAAATATATTTCTTTTCTAATATTAAAAAAAAAAAAAAAATACTTATGAGTGAGTTTCTTTTTATGATCTAAACTGTAGGTGACTTTTTATACATAGTAGAGGGTATATAAATATCAAATCCAAATACTGTAACACAATTTATTGCATATATATGTAGCCATATTATTATATTTATATATTTGTTTACCTTTTTAAATTTAAATTTTTATTATCTATTAAGTTTGTCGTTTGTCTACTGTTTATTTTGCAATTTATTTATGCTATTTATTCAATTTTATTTTAATTTTAGCAAAACTTTCATCGAATTAATATAAATGCCGCACAAATAACAAAAAAAATAATCTTTGTACCTTTAAAGACAAACTGAATCTGTGCTTCTTCTTTACTGTTATTTTTATTTATTATAGAAATTATTGTAAAACATTGAATAGTCATATTAATAAATTTATTTATTAAAATTTTATAGTCGTAGAAATTTTTAAAAGCATTTTAATACAAATATTTTTTCCTAAAATACTATGAGTTATTCTTTTATTAAGAAGTATCAAATTATTTTATGATAAACTTAGTTTATCCAAGGAAAAGAGCAAAAAAAAAAGATAAAATCAGAAAATAAAACTGAAAAAATATTTACTGTATAATATTTTTTAAATGCAATTTTCAGTTAAATTTGAAGTCGAATTAATTTAAAAATATCAAACCTAAAGTGTTTGCAGCTTTTATTTTGTAAATAAAAATAACTTAAATAAAGTTATACAATAAGTTTAAAATGGGATATTAACTTATTAAAAAAATAAGCTTTTTTTTCTGTCAGATTATTGATATATTTGTTATACGTTTTAATTATCATTTGTTATCCAAAAATTATGTACTATTATTGAAGTTATGTTTTTAATGTTATTATAAATATTACTGTATATATTAATAAATATGCATTGTAAATAATATTATGGTATAACATTTATTGATACTTAATTAGTTACTGTAAAAAATGCCTTGTAGCGGCTACATGCTTGGGGTACTGAAATTTTGTATAAACACGCTGTGCATATTATATAACTATATAAGATAAATTAAAAAAAAAAATATTCTGTTGGGTTTTGTCCGAAGTGGATTTTTTTTTTACCTTTGGTGTGAACTTTAGGTGGAGGAAGCATATATAGATAAATCCACATATGTGATTTATAATATTTAACTTAACTAAAAAGATATATTATTATTCCCCCGTTAAATATCAGTTTGAATTGCAAAACTTATCAAATTTAATAATATTTTACTACCAGACTATATTTAATTAAAATTTATACTTAAAAATGTTTAAAATATCTCAATTAAAAACTATATTAAATTCATTTTTAATAAAAGCATGGGGCTCCTTTTTTTTACCAGAAGCCACTCAAATCTTTCGTAGTAAATATATCTCATCTAACGGAAATCCAAAAAATTCTAGTTTAATAATTGATTTAAAAGTTTTAGATAATTCATATAAGGATCCTGCTGTGCTTTTAACCATTCTTTTACCCATAAAAGCTAGGTGAGCTTTGAAATGTAATGTTTGTATATTTTTACAATAAAGAGACAAACTTTAACAAGAGAAAATATTATATTACTATATCAGTTCTGACTTATGTAAAGTATATAAACAAATATAAAATGTAAGAAATATAAATAAATGTATAATAAACTTAATATAACTTTTAGTATAAAGTTTGCTAAAGAAAAAGGAAAAATCAAAACATTTAGAATCAATTTCTGAGAAATCTATTTTTAAATATTTGTTATTTTCTTCTTATTGCGTATTTGTATTTATTGCTCTATTTTTTTTTTTATCCGTAGCTTTTACGATGTTCTTGATCACTTTTCTTTTAACGAAAACGATAAAAATAATGTTCAATAACGATGACCGAGTAAATTTACGTAAATTGATGTAAAAGTAATATTAGAAAAATATTTTAAAATAGGATAAAAATTATCAGAAAGAAATAAAGCAATTGAAATAAAACGAATGTGGTCTACATTAAATCAAATAAAATAATTATAGAGAAACTAAGACAGATTCAAGTCGTTTTAATAGTGAAATATTTTGCCTATATACGTCAGGTTACTCAGTATAATTTTTTTTTATATATATTAACAACATACTTTTAACCTATTTTTACTATTATCATACTCTGGATGCATAAATAAGAAAACAGTTGATAAAATAGGAGTTAGGTTTTTTCATTTTTATTATTATTATTATTGTTATATTAATTCTGGAATTAAAAAAACAAATAGAATATTTTTGAAGTCTAAAAATAGCTCAAAAACTTTGACTATAAATATGTAGCCTGATTCCTTCATAAAGAATTTTCTTGTACTATCTCTTCATAGGAATATTATTTTTTAGTTGTTCAATTCCAAATTTCAAATTTCATACAAAGCTTATTTAATATTTACAAAACTTTTAAAAATGATTTCAATTACTTCTTTTATCGCTTCTGTAGCTTCTATTGCTTCCATTACTAATGCGTTAACTTTAAATCTCCAAGCTAATCTTCTTAACTCAAATGAAAAAATGCAATTGTGTGTTGAAGACAAAGCACTTGTCGCAGGTTGTGAAAAACCTACTAATTTTACTCTGACAGAAAACTCAAGAACATTGGAAATGGTACCCAAAGATGGTAGTGCTGTATCATACATTTTTGTCTCTGATCAATTTGGAACTGCTTTTGTTACTACTTTGGATGAAAGACCAGTGGGTACTGACGTTGTAGGTTTCAACCGAGATAAAGAAGGACGTATTGCCTTCTTGAAAAGAAAACCTTATATTGATTTAGCTAATGTTGTACACTGGACTGACTTCGCCTTTGAAAAATCATGGTCCGAAGTTGAGATCACTAGTTACTAAATATTTTTTACATTTGTTGTTTTGATATATTTACACTAAAAAAATTCCAAATGTTTCTTGATGATCTATTCCGTATATTTCTTTCTTTTTAGTTTCATTCTTTAAATATTTTTTTAAATAAGTTAAATATAATCAATAAATATAATCGATAAATCTAAATACTAGTCACATTTTATGTAAATTTTACGAAATACATACACACAAGCAGGACTTGCTTGTCAAAAGCGGGTTGGGTTGCCTGTGGTTGCAGAAAAAAAGAAAAAATAGCTTTCAACCGTGCGCGGTCGAGAATCAAATGCTACCATAGCAATTATTGAATGTTTTTGTAAAAGAACCGTAAAGAAAGCTATTTACAGTAGGATGTACTAAAGAAATACGCACAACAAACATAATTAATCCGGTAAAAATTGCATAACTACATACTAATAAGTTACGTTTAATTATGTATGTAAATATATTTGTCTTATTAACTTTTAAAGTCATAAATAAGCATTAGTACCTATTTTTTACGTATATTTTAAATGTCCATAACTCTCTGCTCTATGTTTTTGCTTACTATGAGTGAATCTAATTAGAAAACTTTTTTTTTACAATTTACTGTGAATAAGAGCTGAGCAAAAAGACGGTCCCGGTCTTTTTTTAGCGGTTACTATGGAGTAGGCGGTCTTTTTGCCTAGCTCATAGTGTTAATATATACAGTAAACTCTCTCAAAATGCACACCCTCGGGAGACGCCAATAGTGTGCATTTTGAGAGAGTGTGCATTTTGGGAGGGTGCATTTTGAGAGAGTTTACTGTAGTTTTTTTTTAAATAATATCGTTTTTCGAGGGGTTTACCCGGTTTTTTTTTTTGGAAAATAAAATTACTTTTTCAACCGCACGACCGTTTTAGACGAGCCCTGCATACAAATTTGTTTTCACATAAATCTCTTTAATGCTGTAGCATTTTTATTTACATTAATAGTTTATTAAAGACAAAAGTGTTTGATTAAGTTGATTTTTTTACTCTTATTTTATTTTTTTCATGGTATCGTATAATATTTATAATATATATTTTTTGCAGAGAGAGCCGGTTTAAATAGAGAGTTTATATATTTATTACTTTTTTCTTAATACCTTTAAAAAATAAGAATATGTATACAAGTTTACATTATTTAAACATGCTTTTTATTTATTAATTATAATTATTATTAAGATTACAACAGTAATTTTAGATAAGGATTATATTATAGCAAAGAAATATTATATACAGAGAATATATCTACTTATGAAAATATCGTAGTTTAATTCTTGTATGTCCCAAGTATTAATTATTTTATAATATAATTTTATAAGTTGCTATTTTGTAAACATCTATAGTAAAATCGTAACGATTTAATGTTTGACCACTACACCTAGGAAACTTTTACACTACCATTATACCTTTTCACAAAATTATATATTTTCTTAGCTTTTTTTATCTTTTTTTAATTCACTTTTAAATGCAGTTTTAATTTCTTGTTATCCGTTTATGTATGAATTTTGTAACAAAAAATTTTGTTCTAATTCATTATTTAACCAGTTTTTTTGGTTAGCTGTGTTTTATTTTGTACTAGAAACAAAAAAAAAAAAAAAAAAACTTCAACAGCATTGATTAAAAAAAAAAAAAACGAGCTCAGGGAAACTCGTGATAGAAATAACCTTGAACTCAAGTAAAACAGTGAACAATCTGTGGAGGATTTCCCCTTTTATTATATTACGTTTAAATACGAATTTGTTTACATGTAGAAATGAATTCTATTTAATTAAAAATTTTATATAAACAAAAATAGAATATCTAAGATCGGTTATATTATTATGAAAAAAAAAAAAGTAAAACTTTTAAATAAACCAAAATTGTCTAAAAATATAATATTGTATACTTTAAATATTATTTCTCCCCTATAATCTGTTTTAAGAAACACATTACCTTGCTTTATCTATTTTATTCGTAATATCTCATATTAAATTACAGCAATAAGGATAACAAAATCAAATTGAAATTAATAGAAAGCGATGTGACGCAGTGGAAGCGTGCAGGGCTCATAACCCTGAAGACCTCGGATCGAAACCGAGCATCGCTACTTTTTTTAATAATTATTGCTAATTATAGCTATTATTATTTCAATAAAGTTTAGTGAGCTTTAATTTTTGCATGTTATCAAATAAATAATTGTACTATATTTGCCGAATTATATTTATGCTTTTTTCATAAATAAAATCAACCTACTAAGCAGAAAAATATGAGTAATGTAAAAATAATATTATAATAATATCTTTATAACCGCAAGAATTTGGTTGCTAGCGTGTAAATTTCCCAAATAGGGCTTAATCGGGTTAATTAATATTGTTAGGTTTTCTAACCTATAATAGGTTTTTATTATTAAGGAGTTGAGTTTCAACGTCATATTTCCAAAAGAAGGCTCAATACTCGCACAGAAAAAGACTGATAATTATTATTATTATTAAATAAATATTTATTATATATATCTAATCTTGTTTGATTTGATTTGATTTGATTTGATTTGATTTGGTTTTTTTTTTCTTTTTCACTATCGATATGAAATTTATTCCCAAAATGACGTCAAATCTTAGTAGAGCTTCAACTCATAATTTAAAGCATTTGAATAATACATCAAAAAAATTAAGAAATTATTCTACTATTAGACCACAATTTTCTAACCCAACTATTTTGAAAACTGATGCTTTTATTAATGGACAGTGGATTAAATCATCTATTGGGAAAAACTTTTCTGTTAATGGTTTGTATTAAATAAAACAATAAAAAAAATTCTGTTTTCTTGTTTTTAATAAAATTATGAAAAATATTTTAAAAACTTTATTATTAATATATGTATTGTTATTCTAATTGTTCTTTTTTTTTTTTTTTTTTTGTTTAAATAAAAAATCATTATAGATCCTGCAAATGGAGAAAAAATCGCCTCATGCCCAGATTTATCCGTAGAAGATGCTAAAAAGGCAGTAGAAGATGCGCACAATGCTTTTCTTAAATTTAGAGAAACTTCCGGAAGATATAGATCTAAATTACTTCGTAAATGGTATGATCTTTGTATAGAAAATGTAGATGATTTAGCAAAATTAATTGCTTGGGAGAATGGAAAATCAATTAGTGATGCTAAAGGAGAAGTTATTTATGCTGCAAATTTTCTTGAATGGTTCTCTGAGGAAGCTCCAAGAATATATGGAGATTTTTTAATTCCAAGTAATCCTTCAAATAGGGTTATAACTATAAAGCAACCTGTTGGTGTAACAGCAATTATTACTCCTTGGAATTTCCCTGCTGCAATGATAACAAGAAAAGTAGGAGCAGCTATAGCTGCTGGTTGTACAGTAGTTATAAAACCTGATTCTCAAACTCCTTTAACTGCTTTAGCACTAGCAAAATTAGCTCAAGATGCTGGAATACCTAAAGGTGTAATTAATATTATAACTAGTCATGATTCTGTTAAGAAAGTTGGATTAGAGTTTTGTGAAAATTCAACTGTACGTAAAGTTTCATTTACTGGATCAACTAATATAGGAAAACTTTTAATGTCTCAATCTTCTTCCACTCTTAAAAAACTTTCTTTTGAACTTGGAGGAAATGCACCATTTATCGTTTTTGAAGATGCTGATTTAGATGTTGCTGTAAAGGGAGCTGTAGCTTGTAAATTTAGAGGTACTGGTCAAACATGTGTTTGTGCAAATAGGATATTTGTTCATAAATCATTATATAATAAATTTGCTGAAGAATTAGTAAAGCATGTAAATGAATTTAAGGTCGGCCCTGGTTTAGATCCTAAGACCACTCATGGACCTTTGATTAATGAAGCAGCGGTAGAAAAAGTTCAAAGACAAGTTGATGATGCTAAATCAAAAGGAGCTCAAGTTCTTGCAGGAGGTAAATCTTTACCAGAATTAGGTCCTAATTATTATTCCCCAACAGTTTTAAAGAATGTCACTACAGATATGGAGTTGGCTCAAGAAGAAACTTTTGGTCCAATTGCCGGATTATTTTCATTTGAAACAGAAGAAGAAGTTGTAGAAATTGCTAATAATGTTCCAGGTATTTAAATTTTTTTCATTTTAATCTTATTTTTATATAAGAGTAACACTAATATTATATTTCAGTTGGTCTTGCTGGATACTTCTTTACTAAAGATGTTCATCGAGCATTCAGGGTAGCTGAATCATTACAAGTTGGAATGGTGGGTGTAAATACTGGTTTAATCAGTGATCCCGCCAGTCCATTTGGAGGAGTGAAATGGTCTGGATTTGGCCGCGAAGGTTCGAAATATGGTATAGAAGGTAAGTTTAAATTGTTTCTTTCTTTGTTGAATTGGTTATTATAGAAAGTATTTCTAACTTTATGGCAGAATATACTGTAGTGAAGACTGTGACTTTTGGAATATAAGTTTTGTTATTATTTTTAAGTTTGTTTATATTTGGTTTTGCTATTATTTATTATTTGAACTTATTTGAATTATTTATTTATTTATAATTTATTTGTTCATTTACTTATTGAGATTTTCAGTTTACTTATGATTTATATAAAGACTATGTGAATTTATATACTTTTTATTTATTTGTAAATTTTTATATATTGCAAATTTATTTAGATGGTCTTATAATAAGACAGAAATATTAAATATTTTTACCATATAATATATATATATACATACAAATTTGTGTACTGTTTTACTATTTTAATATTTATTTTTGTATTTTATTGTATTTTTATTATTTTTAATTATTTTTTAATTATCTTATGAGTGTAACTGAGCAGTATTTTTTTTTTTCTATTTCTCGGTTACTACCGTACAAATAAATGTTAAAGATTGAAAAATAAAACTTTTACACAAAAATAAAAAAGAAAAAAAAAAGAAAGTTATCAACTGACTATCTTTTTATTATATTTTATTTTATTATATTTTATTTTATTATATTTTATTTTATTTTATTTTATTTTCTTTTATTTTTTATATTTTTTATTTTTTTTTATTTTATTTCATTTTATTTTCATTTTTATTTTTTTTATTTTTTTTTACTTTTATACCCTATTCACTTATATAAGAAATTTTTTTTTTTTTTTTTTTTTCTTTTCGAAACTCAACTTCTATTGGAATTAAAAATGATTATAAGGCCTTCTTTAATAATAAATCCAGTTATTCGGAGATTTCCTGGGTGTTTGCCAAATATCAATTCTAAACTAATTCAAAAAAGAAATTTTATACCTACAATATGTAGATGGAATTCTTCAATTAAAGAAAATAATAGTAGTAACAATAGTGAAGATGAAGAAGAATTAATTTCTTTAGAAGAAATTCAAAAAAACATGCCCGCTGAAGATAGGGAAAGACTTTCACACATTAGAAATATCGGTATTAGTGCACATATTGATTCAGGGAAAACTACATTTACAGAAAGAGTGCTTTTTTATACAGGACGTATAGAAGCGATACATGAAGTTCGTGGTAAAGATAATGTTGGTGCTACGATGGATTTTATGGATTTAGAACGTGAAAAAGGTATTACTATTCAATCTGCTGCAACTTATTGTGTTTGGGAAAAAAAAGAAAAAGATAGAACAGAAAATTATCGGTTTAATTTAATTGATACTCCTGGACATATTGATTTTACAATTGAAGTTGAACGTGCTTTACGTGTACTTGATGGTGCTGTTTTAGTTGTATGTGCTGTATCTGGTGTTCAATCGCAAACTATGACTGTCGATCGTCAAATGAGAAGATATAATGTTCCAAGAGTTACTTTTATTAATAAATTAGATAGAATGGGTGCAAATCCATGGAGAGCTATTGAACAACTTAATCAAAAATTAAAATTACCTGCTGCTGCGATCCAAGTTCCAATTGGTACAGAAGGTGATTTAGAAGGTGTTGTTGATATTATTGAAAGAAAAGCTTTATATAATAAAGGTCCAAATGGTGAAGTAATTGAAATTAAACAAGTTCCAGAAAATCTTAAAGAAATTGTTGAAGAAAAACGTACTTTACTTATAGAAACACTTGCTGATATTGATGAAGAAATTGAAGAATGCTTTTTAAGTGAAAAGGAACCAACTATTGAGCAAATTAAGAAAGCGATTCGTACAACAACTATCAATAATAAATTTACTCCAGTTCTTATGGGATCAGCTCTTGCTAATCGTGGTGTTCAAGCTGCTTTAGATGCAATTTGTAATTATTTACCTAATCCTTCTGAAATAAGAAATCTTGGGTTAGATGTTTCTAAAGGTGAGAAACCGGTTACTCTGCTGCCATATAATTCAGCTCCTTTTGTTGGTCTTGCTTTTAAATTGGAAGAAGGAAAATTTGGACAACTTACTTATATTCGTGTTTATCAAGGAAAAATAAAGAAAGGTCTTACAATTGTTAATGCTCGTACAGGTAAAAGAAGTAAACTTCCTAGTTTAGTTAGAATGCATTCTAATAATAAGGAAGAAGTTATTGAAGTTGGTGCTGGTGAAATTTGTGCTACTTATGGTGTTGAATGCTCTTCTGGTGATACTTTTGTTACAGGAAATAATCAAATTTCGATGTCTTCTATGTATGTACCAGAGCCTGTTGTATCTTTATCTATTAAGCCAACTCAAAAGGATTCTGCTAATTTTTCAAAGGCAATGAATAGATTTCAACGAGAAGATCCAACATTTAGAGTAAAATATGATTCTGAAATCAAAGAAACAATTATTTCTGGTATGGGTGAACTTCATCTTGAAATTTATGTTGAAAGAATGAAACGCGAATATGGTGTAGAATGTATTACTGGGAAACCTCAAGTTGCTTATAGAGAAACTATTACAGATACTGTTGAATTTGATCATACTTTAAAGAAACAAACGGGTGGTGCGGGGCAATATGCTAAAGTTATGGGTAAATTAATTCCATTAAATGGTGAAAATAAATTTGAAGCTGATATTTTTGGTGGGAAGATTCCAGAAAAGTTTTTGGCTGCTTGTGATGGAGGATTTTGGGATGCTACTGAAAAAGGACCTCTTACTGGACACAAAGTACTTGGTGTTCATATGCTTATTAATGATGGTGCAACTCATGCAGTTGATTCTAGTGAACTTTCATTTAGAACATGTACACGGGATGCTTTTGTTACTGCATTTAAAAAGGCAAAACCAATAGTTTTAGAACCAATTATGGCTGTTACTCTTACTGCTCCAATTGAATTTCAAGGTACTTTGATTGGATTAATGAATAAAAAAGGAGCAATAATTAATGATACAGAAGTTGGTGTTGATGAATTTACTTTACATGCTGATTGTTCATTGAATAATTTATTTGGGTTTGTAACTACTTTACGCGCCAATACACAAGGCAAGGGTGAATATACGATGGAATTTAAAAAGTATGAATCTGCACCAGTTCCTTTACAGAATGAGCTTATTAAAGCTTACGAGAAGGAGTTAAAAGATAAAGAAAAGAAGTAAGGTTTACAAGTGGATGAATGAATGTGTGGGTTATGTATATATGAGAAAGCTACAGAAATTATTATTTTACTTTTTGTTTTATTATTTCTATTTACTGTATTGAAAAGTTTAAATTAGTGTACTTCTTGTTGTCTTATTTAGGTCGTTTTTCTTTTTTTTTTTTCTTATATTTTGAATCCTTTTAATTTGTAAATAGTATAGATTATGTTTTTATTACTTAAGTATAAATGTTTTAAAGTTAAAATGTTTTATTATAGTTAAGCAGAAAAGAAAAACAAATACAAATTACTAGCATAAGCGATGTTGATAAAAAAATGCTAAAAATATGTTAAAAACATACCAAAATATGCCAAAAAAAAATATGCCAAAAAAATGCCAAAAAAATGCCAAAAATATGCCAAATACAAATTAAAAAAACTATTAAAGAGTAATATTCAATTCTGAAATTTTAAATTAGCTATACTGAGAATTTATAAAAATAAAACCAATAAAACAAACATTTGTAATAAATAGCAAACATTTCCGTAACTATAGACAAGAAATATCTTATAAACCAGGCCAAATATTGTATAAGAAGAAGTAAAATGAGGAAATTAAAAACATATGAAAAACGTTAAAAAATCATGTAAAAAATATATTTTTGAATTATTTATTTAATTAAATTTAATTTAAAGTAGATTAAAATTTTTTTTTGTTTAAATAGGGTATAAGAATATATAAAACAGTAAAATACAGTAAAATACAGTAAAAAACAGTAAAAAAAATAGTTTTTTTTTTTAATTTATATAATTTTGAAAAAATGCCAAATTCCACGGAAATTAAACTTATTTATTCAAAAAATTGTTTAAAAAAAAACACATTCTCGTGTACTGAAAAACGACTTTTCTCATTAAATTCCATACTGTATAATAATAAAAAAACTCATCGAAATAAATTCCAAAGTACTGTAAATTTACCTTCGACAAATTTTCCAAATCGATCAAATAAGTGTTTAACCGAGGATTTAATACGCAAATGTTCTCAAGAAGTGTACAAATTTCAGGTATTTTAATATTTTTCACATCTATCAGAATCTTTGTTCTTATTATAGCCTTTCCAAACAATTTACTAACATGTTATCAGGCAAATAAAAACTCTTCACCAGTGGATTTTGTATTACACGATGGACCTCCATATGCTAATGGAGATGTTCATTTAGGTATTTATTCGATACTTATTAGTAAATTAGTAAACCTTTGTATCAGTTACTAACATCACTATAGGTCATGCGTTAAATAAAATCTTAAAAGACATTATCTGTAGATATCAAATTTTAAAAGGTAAAAAAATATCGTATATCCCTGGATGGGATTGTCATGGATTACCAATAGAATTAAAAGCGTTAAATACCGAAAAGGCAAAAGAACTTGAAAAAAAAGGAAAACTAAATTCTCAAGAAATTCGTAAATTAGCAAAAGAAGTAGCCTTATTTAATATAGACAAACAAAGAAATGCCTTCAAATCTTGGGCTGTCATGGGGGAATGGGATAACCCGTATATTACAATGGATTCAGATTATGAAATAAGACAATTGAAGATTTTTCAAAAAATGTTATGTAAGGGTTTAGTTTACAGACAATTTAAACCAGTTTATTGGAGTGTTGCATCACGTACAGCTTTGGCTGAAGCAGAACTTGAATATAAATCTCATACTTCAAAATCAATGTATGTCTCATTTCCTTTAATTAATTGTAAAAATCTTGAAAATTTTATATCAATTTATTTAAATAACAAAAAGGATAAAATTTTTGATAATATTAATTTATTAATTTGGACTACTACTCCTTGGACTTTAGTTGCTAATAAGGCAATTGCAATCAATAAAAATATTACTTATTCAGTATTGCAAAATGATAATAAATTTTATATAATAGCTGATTCTCTTGCAAATCATATAAAAGATCATGTTCTTCCTCCTGGTTCTGAAATTATAAAAACTAACATTCCTGGAGAGAGTTTATTAAACTTACATTATAAAAATACTCTTTTTAGTGAACCCATATCTCATCCAATTTTACATGCTGATTATGTATCTTCAGAAAGTGGTACAGGACTAGTTCATACTGCCCCCTCTCATGGAATGGAAGATTATCTCCTATGTTTAGAAAATAATATAGAAGCAAACTCATTAGTTAATGCAGAAGGAAAATATACAAATGATTTACCTAAAGGCTGTGAACATTTAGAAGGAATGGATATTTTCACAGATGGACATGATGCAATTTCAAAAATGCTTTCTGATTCTAATTCCTTAATCAAATCTCATTTATATACTCATCAATACCCTATTGATTGGAGGTTTAAAAAATTAGTTATTATTCGAGCAACATCACAATGGTTTTTCAATGTAGAGAATATAAAAGATGCAGCCCTAAAAAGTTTACATACTGTAAATTTTTTTCCAAAACAAAGCGAACAAAGATTGAGGTCATTCACCAAGTCAAGAAAGGAATGGTGCATATCTCGACAAAGAGTTTGGGGCGTTCCTATTCCAATGGTTTATGATTCAGAAACTGATGAGCCTCTTCTTGAACAAGAGAATGTCGCCTTTATAATTTCTCAAATTGAAAAATTAGGGATGGATCATTGGTTCAACACAGGCTCTGATGCATCAGATTGGGTTTTACCAAAATATTTACAAAATGATAAAAATTTTAATAAAAAACTTGAAACCTTGGATGTATGGTTTGATAGTGGCTCTAGCTGGACTTTAATAGCTGAAAAATTCCCTAATAAGAAGCCACTTGCTGACGTGTATTTGGAAGGAACAGATCAACACCGTGGATGGTTTCAATCTTCTTTATTGACAAAAATTGCAACTTCAGATGAATCAATTCCTTCTGCACCTTTTAATAATTTAATTACAAATGGATTTACTATGGATGAAAATGGGTTTAAAATGTCTAAATCTTTAGGAAACATTATTGCACCAGAAAAAGTTATCAAGGGAGATTCAAACTTCAAGGGAATTGGAGTAGATGGGTTAAGAATTTTCATTGCACAATCAGATTATTTCTCTGATATTTTTATAGGGAAGAATGTGATTGAAAATTCAGGTAACATGTTAAAAAAATTTAGACAAACTTTCCGTTATCTTTTAGGGAACCTTTCTGATTTTAATGAAACTGATATAGTCAAATATGAAGATTTAGTATTATTAGACAAAATTGCCTTTAATCAAGTTTTAGAATTAGAGAAAAATATTAAATTAGCGTTTGATCAATTTGCTTTTAATAAAGGATTAAATCTTCTACGTTTCCACGTTCAAAGTCATCTATCAGCATTTTACTTTGATGTTTCTAAAGATATTCTTTATGCAAATGAAAAAAATTCTATAGAACGAAGATCAATACAAACTGTATTTATGAAGATATTGGAGATTTATTTAAAATATTTATCACCTATTGTCCCTTTACTTACACAAGAGGTTTGGGATCATACACCTGCTTTTATTACTAAAGGTCTTCCATCACCATTTTACAAAGAAAATGCTGATAAAAATTCTGATGAGATTGTAGATATTAAAACATTAAAAGAATTTGCTATTTTAGAACAAATCCGATCAGAATTAAACATACTTTTTGAAACTCTAAAGCGCGACAAAATAGCTACTACACTTTCAGAGACATGTCTTTATATAAAGATTCTAAATCCAGTAAAGGATTCATTTGATTTATTACTTAATAAATATTCAAAAGTACTAAGACATTTCTTTATCTGTTCGGATGTTCAATTTTCAAATGGTAATTTCAAGTTAGAGCAGGATTTGCCATGGTCTTATTCCCGTAAAGCTTCAACGCCAATAGGAGAGGTTGAGCTAACGATATATCCATCTTCGAAACATAAATGTCCTCGTTGTTGGACGTATTCCTCTATATCCGAAGATCAATTATGTAATAGGTGTGATGAAATTGTTAACAAGTAGATGTGGTGTGAACCAAAAAAAAAAAAAAAAAAAAAAAAAAAATTTTATCAAATGTATCATAGACACTTTTAATGAATGTAAATAATTAAGTAATGTTTTTTGTATATAGTTAAATTAATGTTTTATATTGAAACTTTATATTGAAATTTTATATTAGTACTAATTCCTAACCCCCCCAAAAAAAAGTATAAAAATACATAAGCAAAAACAAAAAAACAAAAAAAAATAAACTTTTTAAGATTTAAATATTCCATTATTAAGTATTCGTTATTCATTTTCTGACGTATCATTATCTAAAATATCTTCTGAAGCATTTTCTGGAGTGTCATTTTTAGGAGCATCATTTTCTGAATTATTCTTTGAATTATCCTTTGCAGTAGATTTTTTCCTATCAGAAATATCTTCTGGAGGAGGAATAAACCATGGGATTTTTCCCCTCATAAAATCATTTAAAACCAATCTAGCGATTCCATTTTCATCTGGTTCACCACCTTTTAATAGACGTCCATGTTTACGAGCGATTTTTTCTAAAAACTCTGAAGCATTATTCCAGCCAGATATATCATATGTTTTTTCAAGATGATGAGGTTTACATCTTTCTAATACTGCAGAAATGTATTGTTCAGGATTTTCTACATTTTCAACTCGAACTACACCTCTTAGTAAAATATCTGTTTCAGTATCAGATTTATTAGGAGGTACAACTCCAGGACAGTCTATTAAAAAGATTCTTTTCATGAAGGTAATATATTGCCAAACTTTTGTTTCTCCTGGAATTGGTGCTACATTACAAACTTTTTTACTTCTTAAAGTATTAATAACAGAAGATTTACCAGTATTTGGGTAGCCAATTAAACCTACAGAAATTTGTTTTCTATCTGAATGTAAAGAAGAGAACTGTCTTAAAAGTTGTATTAAACTTCCTTTTCCAAAAGAATTTGTAATTGAAGCATGAAAAGCTAAAGTTGGATAGTCTTTTGAAAGATGTTTAACCCATGCAGCCTATAGGTGTTAGCAA
This sequence comes from Ascobotryozyma americana, assembly GCA_030573245.1. NCBI lineage: Eukaryota > Fungi > Ascomycota > Trigonopsidomycetes > Trigonopsidales > Trigonopsidaceae > Ascobotryozyma > Ascobotryozyma americana. The sequence goes on along the minus strand of JAJMCZ010000011.1, from coordinate 36,968 downwards.
TTGAGGAATGGATGGAGTGAATAAGTGAAAAAAAAATGTGCGATCTTTAACTAAGAAATTTAGAAAAAAAAAGATATTTATAATTAAATATCATTCTAATTTCAACTCAAAAAGAACATTTCTAATTCGAAAAATACTCAAAACGAGTAAGAAAGTATCAAATTAGAATTATTTTTCCAAAATTGTAACAGACGTGATCTATAAGAGTTGCTGATATAGCTAGATACATCCTGACTTAATTTTGGAGATATAAATATAAATAAAAACAAAAACAAAAAAAAAAAACATAACACAACTTACAGCAACCCAAGTGGGAACTAAATCACATTTGTTTAAGATAAAAATCAAATGTTTGTGAGGAACTTCAGTTTTAATATATTTTTCCACAGATTTACATCTTGTTCCTATCGGATCCCTTGCATCCAAAACATTTATAACTACATCTGAAGAGTCTATAACCTTGTATAATTCATTCCAAATTCTTTTAGATTGGCCTTTTGAAAAGATAGCTTCTTTTGCTTGTTGAATCCAATCAGTTGGTTCGGCCTGATGAAAAAGAAGATTATTATCTAATTTTTCTTGATACTCTTGTTGCAAAGTATCAGTTTGTTGAGCCAAATCAGATAAAGAAGAGATTGAAGTATTTAAATTTTTTTTTCTCTGAGAATTTGGACCAAAAGTATGTTCAAATGATTGAGTTTCTAAAATTTTAACTTTTGGTATTTTATTATTTTCTTGTAATAAAGAAATTGGAAGTTTATTTTGTTTCAAAAGTACTTTATAAGAATTACTTGAAGTTTCTTTTAAATTTTCTCTGAAATGGGTTAATGCATCTTGAGCAATTACCCGTGTATTGCCAAACCATCTTCTATTTGGATCAATTCTTGCATTTGGAACTTCTGTGGACTGGAATGATGCTGCTTGTACGATTTCTCCTGCAGCATTTCTAACCGCTCTTCCTTGTTTATACATTTTCAATCTTTTTAATTTTTTTGCGTCTCTGCTAGTTAGTATGTTAAATACAGGCTTTTCTTGAGATAAAATTCTCCTAAAATGATATATTTTTCAAAAAAGTAATACATTTTCTAAACAGATATAAACAGATACAAACAGATATAAACAAATATAAACAAATATGCAGAAATGCAAAAATATAAAACTGTAACATGCACCCACCTGTAGAAGTTCTCTCCCTTTACTTTCAAATTTCCATCTTTGGTATCATTTTCTCTTGCTCTTCTATTTTTTTCTTTTTTAGCTGTTCCCATGTTGAGTTATGGATTTAAAGATTAATTTAAAGATTTAAAATATGAAAAATTTTAAATTTTTAAATAAAATTAGATATAAATTTTTCGAAGTTTATATTTTATAAATAAAATTAAAACTCAAATAAACTTTAAAAATTAAATAATTTTCAAAGATTATTTTTTAAAAATTTCTTTTAAAGGATATTTATTAAGAATATTTATTTTAATATTAAAAATTTTATTCAAATTGTAAAAATTTTTCCAATAGGGTAATTTTTAAATTATCTTAATATTGTATGGTTTGTAATTCAATAATAGCTATTAATAGAAGTAAATATTTGAATTATTTGCGTTTTTTTAAGTATCTAGTGAATATTATATTATTATGCATTTGCAGCTGAATATGAGCATCTTATAGTGAATTTTGTATGTATTTATGTATATATTTATGTATGTATTTATGTATGTATTTATGTATGTATTTTCTTCATTTTCTTCTTTCTCGTTTTACTCATTTTACTCATTTCAGGTATACAGAAACTAAATTATTCGACTACGGTAAACGTTTAATAGGAAAGAACAATAAATAACAATAAAATAGTTCATCATAAATAATAGTAAATAATAGTAAATAACAATAAATAATAATAAATAACAGTAAATAACAATAAATAATAAATAATAAATAGTAAATAATAAATAATCATAAATAACAATAACAAAATGTCCACTGCCAATTTTGATCCAGAACAAGCTGAAAATCTTGAAGATGTAAGAATTTTATAAAAAATAACAAACAAAGCTAACTAATAGATTGAAAAACAATTTGCAGTAGTGGCAGTTGAACAAGCACGTATGTATTGCAATTGTAATCGTGTAATTATGTAAATTTAATTATATAATTTGTAATTGTATATAACAGTAAATCTAACTATAAGAAACATATTGGAGAATTCTTGAAGCCGTTAAAGGATCCTTTGTGAGATTAACAAAGTGTGTATCTAATCTGGGTTATTATAATTTGTAAATCATAAATACACCTACTAATGGCAGACTCGATGATGAGATATATAATCATCTTATTACAGACTTCCCAAAATATGAGGATCCTAAAAATGTAGAAACTATTGATGAGGATGAAATAAAATCAGAGACAAATAAGGCTAAATGGAGGAAATTTATAAACACTTATGAGAAGAAGGTGTGTAAACATTATATACTTTGATAATATTACTATGCATAGAATGTAAAATATTATATTATATTATTTATTTATATTTATTATATTTATTATATTATCTAGTTATATTTATTTATATTTATTATATTATATTATATTATCTAGTTATATTTATTTATATTCACATTTACATTTACTTTCTTCACACTAACTTTTTCTTCACACTAACCAGTTAACCAACTTCAACTTTGGAACTCTGTTACGAATATCCTCTAAAGATGTATATGAAGACAAAACAACCATGTTTGGTAAGTTTGCATATTATGCATTAATTATACATTTATTATACAGTAATTATACAGTAATTATAATATATCTAACATTTTAGCTACTCGTGTTCAGGTATGTAAGCTTTATTTCCTATAATGGAATATACTAATTATTAGTTCTACGCAATCGAAATTGCTCGAAACAAGCATTCTTTAAACGATTGGATATATGAGAAGAATCATAATTGATTATGATATTATGCATTATATGATTATAATATGATATACATATATAAGATTATATACGTATATAAGAACTATACACGTATATAAGAACTATACACGTATATAAGACCATATACATACATAAATGTAATGCTATATTCACATTGACATTCATAATAAACATTTATAAATTTACTTACTTAATTACTTACTTACTTACTTACTTAAATAATATACAACCTAATAATAGTTCCCATACATCCCGTTTAATCACACCAGACAAAATAGCTATAATCTCAATTGCAATATAGATACCGTAGAAGCTTCAGTAAACTATTAACTGACGTAATTCAAGCGTTCCCAGCCGATTCCAAATATTTCACTATGGAAACTTCTTGAATGCATATAGGATACCATAAAAAACCATAAAAAACCACATAAACCTATTGGAATACCAAGCAGAAACACATCGCATAAACTATTTTTTGTTCAAATCCAATAATTGCAACAGAATCGAATTCCTATAGTTACCTTTAAAACCCACTTCACGGTGATTATGTACCTTAAATGTACCTGAATAACTCAAATAAGAAAAGACATATGCAAAATACAAATAAAAGTACAAAATATTTACAAATTCATAAAGATAGATAACCTATTAAACAATCTAAAACTATGTAAAAACTTCTTTTATACTAGTTTATTTAAGAAATTAATTAAAAAATTCAAATCTGATGGGGGAGAACAATGGAAATGAACAATGGGCTACGTCAAAAAAAAAGTATCCTTTAAATTCATCTATTCTTTGTTTTAAATCTTTCAATTTTAATACAAAGACTTCAAATTATCCTGTTTTGAGGCACGCTAAGATGGGCTGACTATAAAATATAATGTATTTATTATATATAATACATTATAAACATGTTTTAGCAAAGCTTGATTGAAGTTTACAATTGCATTTTATATCCATATAATATGAAATATTAGTATTAGTCAATTACAGAAGTTTAGCTATTTTACTATTCAAATTAATTTTATATTCGTAGTTATATTCACATCCATTTGCTTACCTGGAAATGATTAGAAAATGTGTTGGAAATCTATATGCCTTTTTAGATTTCAAAGGCTACGTTTTATTAATAATAGCATTATTTTTCACAGTTTTGCATTCTCTAATTTCTCCACTTACTGTTTTACTGACAGGCTATTTGTTTACAGAACTGGGATCCTTTATGAACTCACAAATTTCAGCTATAGAATTTTTAGATAGAATTTCAAAAATTGCCTATGGTTTAGTTTCTATATCATTTATAGATTTTTTCTTTTCTGGTACTTTTTTATTCCTTTGGGAATATTTGGGAAATTATCAAATTATTATTATAAAAAAAATTTTATTTAAAAAACTTATTAATGAATCAATACCTTGGTATGATTCAAATGATGGTTCATTGGGTAATATAAATAAATATTTTGTTTTTATTCGTGATTTACAAATTGGTACTTCACAGTCTTTTGGTTATGCAATTCATGGATTTGTAACAACAATAATTTGTATCATTCTATCTTTAGTATATTCCTGGTCATTGGCTTTAATAATTTTCGCTTCAGCTCCATTAATGATTTTATTTAATATTATTTTTTCAAATAAAATTCAATTTTATACTAAATTAGAAAAAAAATACTTAAAAGAATCTTCTAATATTATAACATGGACAATTCAATCAATTGAAACTGTAATGTTATCATTAACAGAAAATCATCAATTTAAACAATTTTCTTATTTAAATAATTTATCCTTTATTCATTATAAATCAACAAACTTATTCTTTTCCCTAAGTATTTCAATTACAAAATTCTTAGTTTTATGCACTTTTATTCAAGGGTTTTGGTTCGGTTCTCATTTAATACATAATAATTCTATAAATATTGGTACACTTATGTTAGTCTTTTTTGCCTGTTCAACATGCTCAACCTCTTTAGATGAATGCATGACTCAACTATCGCATATACAAAAAGCAAAAATTGCTTCAAAATCTTTATATTTCTTTTTGCAAAAAACTTTAGAAAATTCAAATTTAAAAAAGAATCAATATATTTCTTTACCAATGATTGGTCATTTCCCTAGTTCATTTGATATTGATATCGAATTATTAAATGTCTCCTTTTCCTATGATTCTCGTAAAAATAATAAAGTTTTAAATAATCTTTCATTAACTTTTTCTCATTCAACAATTACTTTTATAATGGGTCTTTCAGGATCAGGAAAATCAACTATTGGCGAACTTTTAGCAAATTTTTATAAACCAACTTCTGGTTATGTCATGATTGATTCAATAGATTTACAACAAATTTCTCATGAATGGATTTTTGAAAATATTTTATACGTCCCGCAAAAGAATATTTTATTAAATACATCTTTAAGAGAGAATATTGCTGTTGGAAGTGAATTTCCTGCTGCAGTAACTGATAATCAAATAATGGAAGCTTGTAAAATGACTTGTTTAATAGAAACTTTGCAATCTTTGCCTGATGGTTTAGATACAACTATAATTAATGGTGGAGAAAATTTAAGTGGAGGACAAAAGCAAAGAATTGTACTTGCACGTGCAATCATTAGAAATTCTACTATACTTATTTTAGATGAAGCTCTTTCTGCTTTAGATAAACAGCAAGGAAAAATTATAATGGATAATATTAAATCATGGAGACAAAATAAAACAACAATTATTATAACTCATGATAAATCTCATATTTCTGATAATGATTTTGTATATGTCATCAATCAAGGTGAATTATCTGAAGCTGGATATAAAAAAAATTTAATTAAAAATCAAAGAGGTATATTTTCTAACTCAACTTCTAGTCAAGCTACTTTGATTTCAAGTTCAAGTTTCAATTATCAAAGAGAATCTTTTAGTAATACTTACCAATATTCTCAACGAAATTCTTTATCATCAACATTATATTTAGATTTTCTTGAACCTAATAAAGCTTCAAATGATAATAGATACTCCAAAAAATACTCAAAAAGATTCTCCTATGCTCCAATGAATATTATTTCAGATTTTATAGATTATGAAGAGGATATAACAAAAAGTACAGATTATGGAATAAAATTAACTGAAAAAGTTATATTGTTAGAAGCTGATAATAAAAAATATACAAAAAGTGTAAAAAAAATTTCTGTTAATGAAAAGGAAAAGAAAGAGGAAAAGGAAAAGAAAAATTATAAAAAGAAAATAAGCCTTCTCATAAATTTTATAAAAATAGTTATTACTAAAACTAATCTTCCAATTTATAAATTTATCCTAGGTGGTGTTTTATTAATTTTGAATTCTGTAGCTACTGCATTTTTCTCATTTTTCCTGGCCAAATTATTAAATACACTTCAACCCAATTCAAAAAATTCTGAATCATTAAAATGGTCTATAATTTTATTAACAATTGCATTTTTAGATGCTTTTCTAATGTTTTCCTCTCGTTTCATTTTAGAAAGTTCAGGTGGATTCTGGGTAAAAGAAATGTGCAATAAAGCATTCCAAAATATTTTAAAACAGCCATATCTGTTTTTTCATAATGATGAAAATTCAATTTCAGAACTAGCAACCTCTTTAATCAATGATAAAGAAGATTTGAGTAAAATTGGGTTTTATTTAGCTTCTATTCTAAGTAGCATATTTCTCGTAATTCTTTGTGTAATATGGGCAATGGCCACTGATTGGAAAATGACATTAGTTGGTATATCATTACTTCCTGTTTTAGGATTAGCTTTTAATATATACATGACTTTATCCTTTAAATGGGAAGCAAAATGTCGTGAATTAAGCAGAAGCTCTCTTAGCGTTTTATCTGAGATAGTTACTGATATTAGATCCGTTCGTGTTTATGCTCTTGAAAAACACTTTAGGGTAAAGCATGATGATGTTCTTTTAAATTTGAAGAAATGCGTATTTAAAAATTGTTTTTATTCGGGAATTTTGTACGGTATATTAATGTGTTGTTTACAATTATGCAAGGCGTTAATTTTATGGTATGGAATGAATTTAATTGGAAAATTACAAAGCTCCTATGAACAAATAATGACAACAATCTCATTAATTATTTTTTCTTTAACTTTTGCTTTGTTAAATTTATCAAATGTTTCTCTAATTTCTGTTGGTGTAGATGCTTTTAATAATTTGTTTCGTTTATTGGAACTTTCGGATAAACCTTCTAATAAGAATGACAATAATTTAAATGATATGAAATTTCAAGTTAAATATGATAATAATAATACTCTTGAATTGAAAAATATAAACTTTTCATTTAGTAATGAAGGTACAGGTTCCGATTCTGAAAATGCTATTTTGAAAAATATTTCGATAAAATTTCAACCTAATACTCTAACTGCAATTGTTGGATTTTCTGGTTCAGGAAAATCAACGTTAGCTTCAATAATAGTCAGATTATTTGATGGTTACGATGGTGAAATTAAATTTGGTGGAGTAAATATTAAAGATATGTCTATTTCTCAATTAAGGTCCCTTATATGCTTAATGCCACAAAAATCTGATTTATTTCCTGGTACTATAATTGATAATATTTTATTTGGTATTGAGCCTCAAGGAGAAAATATTAATAAGAAGAAAGCTATTGAAGCGGCAAAATTAGCAAATATTCATACTTTTATCACATCTCTTCCGGCTGGTTATAATACCTTTTTAGAGAAAGGTGATCAATCAATTTCAGGAGGGCAAGCTCAGAGAATTGCGTTAGCACGTTCAATAGCACGGAAGCCAAAAGTTTTGATTTTAGATGAGTGTACTTCAGCTTTAGATCCTATATCAACTGAATTAATTTTAGGCTCTATTAAACATATTAAAGACCAATTAACTGTGATTGCCATCACACATACTACAGGAATTATAAATGCAGCAGATAATATATTATTCATGGAAAATGGTAGAGTTGCAGATTATGGAAGCTATGAGATGATTTATTATCCTGGAAGTAAATTGTATAGCCTATTGAATGATTAATATTTTGTTACAGATTATTGAATTATTAATAGGGTAGTAAATAAGAAAGTTTTGTCAATATTTTTTAGTTCTTTTTTTTTTTTTTTTTCCCTTTGTCAATATTTTTTAACTAGTTTGTTTTAATTGTGTTTGTTTTTGTTGGTTTTTTTGTCTTTGTCTTTTTCTTCTTTTGCATTTTTATTAACAATATAGGTACTTCTTATGAATCTGTTATCCAATTTAATATATTTCCATTCATAAATATAACTTTTAAACCACTAATATACAAAATTTATCATTATATACAACCAAAAAAAAAAAAAAAAAAACCAAAAAAATCAAATTGAATGGAATCAAATGAAATAAATAAAATAAATCAAATAAAATCAAATAAAAAAATCATTAATCCCAATAATGTATAGGACCATCAAAACCAGCAGTTGCAACTTTGCTTGTTTCTTGAGGATGGGCTGCTATACAAGTTAAAGGACCATTATGTGCATGAAAATGTGAACGTAATTTTGTTGTTTTCCAATCCCAAAAGAAAGCATTACCAGCTGTGTCACCACTCATTATATAATGACCATCTGGAGAGAAATCTAATTGTATTCTATAACCAGCACAATTATGACCAGTAAATACTTTTTTTTTATTTTGTCTAAATTTACCCTTTGCTCCAAAAACGTAAATTTTATTATCCATACTTTGAGCACCAACATAATTACCTGATGGATGTAAAGTAATTGCAGGCATAGAGTGCTGTGTTGGATCAGCAATAAATTTTATTGGAACATTAATTTGCCATTCCCATACACGAATTGATTTATCATCAGAAGAAGTCATAAATCGTCTATTTTCATCAACGAAAGTAATTGTATTTACAGCACCAAGATGATGATCATATTCCTGTATTAATTCACCACTATTAATATCAAATTGTACAATTTTATTATCCATCATTCCAGCTATAAATTGATTTGATTTATCTGATTCTGGATTAAAACGTACAACATTTGGAGTTTTTCCAGTAGTAAAACGTGAAATACATTTACCAGTTTCGGTATCCCATAATTTTATCATTTTATCATAAGATGCAGTAAGAAATTTAGCACCATTAGGAGAGAAGGAAACATCCTTAACAGCTTTTTTATGGCCACTAAAAGTTCTAAGTAATTTACGATTATGATAAACATCCCATAATTTTACTTTAGTATCCATACCAGCTGATATTAATAAATGACCAGATTTTGGAAAAAATTGAATAGCACTAACACCATTTTCATGACCTTTCCAAGTGTGTATTTTTTTATTCGGTATAAAGCATTCTTGTTCTCCGGGCTCTTTTAATAGATTTACACCTAAATCTTGAGGAATATGCATATAACTTCTTCCTAAATAATCATACATTGAATCACCATGAAAGATGGTAGTTTCATTATTATTAATAACAACGATATTTTCATTAATTTTTTCATTTTCTGGTTTTTCATTTTCTGATTCTTCACTTTCTGATGAACTATTTTCTGATGATTCTGAATTTGAAGAATTTGAAGAATTTGAAGAATTTGAATTTTTATATTTAGCCCATGGACCTTTATAAGCTTTTGGACCGTCAAAAACAGAGGGATCACCCTTTTTATGACGTTTTGATTTTAAGTTTTTGATAATTGTTTTATCTGGTTTTAATTCCCTGATTGATTGGTTTTTATAAAAAGATAAGGAAGATTTATCACCAATATATTTTTCGGAGTTTAAATTTGAAGAAATTTCAGGATTTTTTGCATAGCCAAGATTTTGAAAAGTTAAACGTTGATCTTTAAAAACACTAGTATTAAAAGCTTCATTTTCTGCATAACCAGTTAACATATTTTTTCTTTTCAATATAGTACTATTGTTATTATTAAAAGGATTTATTGGACCTTGAATAGGTTTCGTCATTTCTTCGTATGGAATATTCATTGTCATTTGCATTTCATTTACTAAATTCGATTTTATCAAGACAACTTCCATCGAATCTTCGACAGCTGTTTCCGGCGCAGCTGAAACCGAAATTTCATTCAAAGCTTCTCTTTTCTCATTTCCTTCACTTTCTTCACTAGAGGAATATTCCCGAATTATTTCCATTTGTTAATACTGTTTTCTGCTATTGTTTATTTACTTATTTATTCATTTACCATTTACATTCATTTACCACTACCGTATCTATGTTGAAGATGACCTTTTTATGTAATTTAAAGTGTAGGTTTTCTCAGAATACGTACACTACCATAGTAAATAACGTTGATACTTATTTTAATTTTATAGTATAGATAATTAATAGTGTGAAATTCTAAAATATATTTTATGTATGCGTGAATAAATAAATTATGTGCATGTTTATGTGCAAGTTTATGTGAAAGCACAGAGTTTGTATGTGTAATTATATAAATAATGTATAAACAAAGAAAAATGAACAAATAAACAATAAATGTAAAAAGATTATTTCCTCAAGTTCGATTCCTTTACTAGATTGATTTGTATAATAGAAATATAAGTAATATGAATAAATATAAATAATATATTATTTCATACATATGCAAATAAATAATATATAAATAAACATATATAAATATAAATAAATATATACGAATATAAGTAATATAAATATATATAATATATTATTTCATGCATATATAAATAAATATGAATATAAATAATATATTATTTCATACATATATAAATAAATATATATAAATCAATAATATATTATTTCATACACAAATAAACAACTCCAATGTTTGATTTTCCAACTCTGATTAATAAAATTTTGTTGCCAATTATGTCCTTCTCTGTAATGGAATATTTTACATCGGTAACTCTAGTAAAATTAATTCCAATGTAAACTCCACCGTCTTTTAAACTCCGATTAATTTCTCCTATATTGTTAGTCAATTTGAATTTTTAATTTGAACTTTGAAATTTTCAATTTTTAAAATTTAAATATTATTTTTTAATTTTTAATTTTTAAATTTTAAATTTTAAATTCTCAATTTGAACGTTTAATTTTTAAATTCTCATTTTAAACTTTTCTTTAAAACAATTAAAAGATATTATATGTATTATATGTATTATATTTATTGATTTATTACCCACCTGATGACATATTTGGATAAACTCTTTTGATAACCTGCTTAAGAGACATGTTGATCACTTCATTTTTATTAATCTCTTTTAAAAATGGATCACCTTTGAAAACTTTTAAAATATTATTCACTGTTATTAAATTTACCCGGTCCTTTCCTGTAGATGGATATAAAATCTCAGATGCATCTTCGGCTTGTTTACCGGATCCACTACCATGAATCATATCAGTAATTTCTTTTGCAAGTACCGACTGCGCATATCTATCTTCAGGTTTTTCATTGTGCTTTTCAATAATAACTTTTATTTCATCCAACGGAATAAATGTAAATAATTTCAAATATTTTTCTGCCACTTCATCAGGAACACGTTTGAAATACTAGTATATTAATATTAATGTAAATATCTTTATATAAAAAAAAGAAAAAAAAAATCATCCCTACCTGATACAAAGAAAACATACTAGTGTATTTATTATCTAGAAAAATAGCATTTCCTGCAGACTTTCCAAACTTCTCGCCAGATGGAGTAGTAAGCAAAGGAACAGTTATACCATAAACATCTCCTTTTTCTTTACTCTCTTCTTCAGTTCTCATTCTTGAAATTAAATCAATACCAGCTGTAATATTTCCCCATTGGTCACTTCCACCAATCTATAAATTATATCATTAGAAATGATTAGAAAAAATAATTTAATAAAAAAATAATTTAATAAACAAATAATTTAATAAATAATTTAATAAAAAAAATAACTTAATAAAAAAAATAAAACGTCTTAACTCACTTGTACGGAACAATTAAAACTTCGATTCAAATGTAAAAAATCGTAAGCTTGAAGTATTTGGTATGAAAACTCATTAAATCCTAAACCATTTCCAGAATTAAGTCGTTGTTTAACACTTTCTCTTGCAAGCATTTGTTGTACCCTAATATGACGTCCAATCTCATTCATAAAGTCAAGCATATAAATATCTTTCCACCACTCCATATTCGACTGCGGTATAACTTTCCCAAAAGAGGTTTCCTCATATCCATGACGTATAGCACATTGTTTAGCATTTTCAATTACTCTTAAAAACTGTGATTTAATTTTAACTGAATTATCTTTAATTATATTTTTTTTTATGCTTGTTCTTTCTGTTTTTCTTCCTGAAGGATCACCAACTTGAACTGTAGCTGTTCCAATCTATATAATATTTTTGATATAAAAAATTAGTTTAAAGTAAGCTATTATATATAGTGAACCCAATACTTTATAAAATGTACATACAACTGGTATTATATTGTGGCCTTTTGTATATAAATGAATTAAAATCATCATAGGTAAAAGGTTTCCTATATGAAGCGAATACGCTGTAGGATCAGCTCCTAGGTAAGCCGTAATTTTTTTCGATTCTAATAAATCATCTAACTTTTCACTTAATTTAAACTTATTTGTTAACATTCTTTTGAATATTCATTTATCTTCAGAGATTTAAAAAGAAATAAAATAGATATACAAATAATATAAAAAATCAACTACCTTGTCAAGCGATCAATAAGACCTCGAGATTTGAGAGAGCTTATTAACGACCCACATGAATTTTTACTTTTTGTAGTTATTTTAGAATAAAATCTAAAAATAATTTCCGACTGATTTAATAAATTTTTATTAAAACTAATATTTTTCATCCATATTTTATGAAATATCATTTCAATTGTCTTTTAATTTAACTGTTCAATGTATTAGTGGAATTTATTTGAAAATTAATCTCTATATGAATAAAAAAGTTAGTCAAATTTTCAAAATTCAGTATAAAAATAATTCAAATATATACATTAGAAAAAGAAAAAAAACTATTCCTCACTCAATTCTGTCTACTCAATGTTTTTTTAGCTGCACTTTTTTAATTGAATACCTTTCCAACGACGCTTTCACCGTACAAACTGCGGTTTGCACATATCGAAATTGGAAAGTTTGCGATTTAGACTACCGGGTAATTTTATTCTATTGTAATTTATTCGTAAATGTTTCAATTTTGTATATATTTTGTTCGTAATTTTACCGTAATGTTTGTAAAACACAAACATTTTACAATTCAGAAGACTTCTGTAAAACAAAAATAAAGTCCACAGTTCTACAAAATATTAAATGCTAATGACTGGAATGTCTTAGTAGAATTATTCTCATTAATAGCATTGTTAACTGAGTACTCAGATTTTTTTCAAAGAAAATCTGCAAGTATTCCATATTATTTACTATGTTTATACAAAATATTCTAAAAATTATCCAAGAGCTTGATCAATACTTAAATAAAGAAGATGACAAATATAATGCTGATTTATTAATTTCTCATTTTGGTAAAATTGATATATTAAAATATTAGAAAAGTAAGTCAATTGAATTTTCTGGCATGAGACTATTAGCAAGAAAAATTTTATGTAAGCCTATTTTTTCTTGCTCAGTTAAACGACTCTTCAGTTTATGTCGTGATTGTGTTGAGATTAGAAGATGCTCTTGGATCTTGACACTCTTGGTATGCTAATGTTTCTAAAACATGTACAAGAAATTCAATTTATTAATAAGTATTTATTCTACGTTTACTGATTCACTTTTAATTACAATATATAATTTAGTTTGTATAGTTTATTGGAATTTTATTATTGATTAATTTGATTGTAGGTGAAATTAATCATATATACTTAGAGCTTGGTAACGATTCGTTCGGTTCGACTCAAATCAACTTGACTGAAATTCAAATCTATTTAAGTAACTCAAACATAATCCTTTACACTAACATACAGGATATTCTTAGAAACCGTTATTATCCTGCTTATTAAATAATATATTTACGTTTTCATATTACATTAACATGTATTTATTTTACTTTGTTTACTTTATCTATAATATAATTTAATTTAACATGTAGATAACATAATTTAACATAGTTAAATAAAAATAATAACACTTAACATATCATAGTATAAAAAACAAAGTTTAAATTATTAGAATTTTGACTTTATTAATACTCTGAGAAATATAATATAAATACCATATATTAGTCTATAAATACATCTAAATACACTGTTAAACAAAGTCATAGCATATCTTATATTTTCTTAACTTTATTTAATTTTTTAAAAGGTTTTTTGTCTTTTTTTCTATTTGTGAGTCGATTTGAGTCGAGTCGAACCAAGTCGTACCGAACGAGTCCGTTATCCAGCTCTATATACATGTGTAACAAACTAATATTTCGGTTGCTATGAAGGTAATATCAATTCTATGGTAATAATCTTTTCTGTAACCGTGCTCGGTTAAGAGCCTTTTTTTTATCTTATGATTCGTAACCAAATGCAGTGGTTCTTACCGCACTTGAAGAGCTCTGGTAACTTACCCAGCTCTAATGAAAAACACAAGTATTATACTTCGTAAGTTCAAATGTTGTTTACTTTTTTAGTGTATATACGAATCTGTAAGATTTAATTGGAATGGGAAACGGTATAAAACCATTTTGATATCTGTTTTTGGATTATTGTTTTTTATTTTTTGTTTGCTTGTTTCAGTTTGTCATTTTTTATATTTTTGGTATCCCCAAACTGTAAAGTAATATAATTAAAATGCATATTGTAAATCAAAATACTGTAAATCTTGAAAAAAGAGTATGGGAAAAAATCCATTGAGTGAAAAAGTACAGATTACAGGTTTCCAGTGGAAAATTCAGCCCTAGATGCAGTTAATATTGGTATTGCTGCTGGTATAGGCATTGCAAGCGGTATCGGGTTTGTTTGTATCGAAGGAGGTCTTTTTCTTTGCCCTTTTAGTTTAGCTGCAATTATGTTAACAACGGGTCTTGCTTTCTCGAGAAGATTAATTAAAAAAGTATCAGAAAATGTGATAAAAGAAAAGTTAGAAAGAGATATATCTGATTTATCTGAAGCAGAAGTTAAATTCTCAACAGAATTCGATTGGGTTGATAGAGAGTTTGTTATGCGTAAAGATAAATCAATAGTAAAACTTTTGGATCAAGAAGTACCACAAGAAATTGCTGATACACTTAATAAACATTTAAATATTTCAAACGAAAACCCATAAAAACCTCAGTATACGAAATAGATGATAAAATTATTTTTGAAACTAAATATATGGATAAATTATCAGATGGCTCCCTAATTCCTCACATCTCTTATTCAAATTTATCTGAAAATGATAATGATAATAATAATGCCGAAGAACTCTGGTCTTTATAATTTCATCTCAAACGTTAAGATGTTGAATTATATTCAATGTATTCTGAAAATGCAGAAATTTCTACTTTACAAGAATAATTTATTCAAATTATTAATAATTATATTTTATCTAATGATGCAAGATCTATTTGTGCAGAAATACCAATTTCCGAAGTCAAATTCATTCCGGTACAGATTGATATGAATGAAGAAAAAGCTGATCTTGGAACGTGCTTTTAGAAAATACCTCATAGAATGTTATAGAATATTATATACAGAAAATAAATTAATATAAATGAATAATATGTAATATATCTAAGTGCATGTCAACCATGCTAAAAAATTGTTTATTGAAGAATAAATTACAATAAAAAAATCTGTGCTTCTAAAAATGAACATCAGAGCTAAGTTATTAGCGTTTAATAAGTTTTTCGTACATCGCTTAACAATGCAACTCAACCGATCTGTTAGATCTGGAGATCAATAGGACCAATTGTAATAAGTTCAAATTGATAATAGTTAAAGATTATATTTATCATATTTATTTTGTATAATTTTTTAAATTACTACTTGTGGAAAATATTTTCTATTTTTTTGTTTAATTTTTACGTAGAATTACATAGTTACTTAAATTTACAATTATCTACAATTATCTACAATTGGTTTTACTGTAAAGCTATAAACTGTAAAAATAATAAAATTAATAAAATAAATATGAATATTACAAATAGTAAATCTACTGGAATTATAGCTTTGTTTATCTTGATTTAATTATATGTATATTTGTATATGCGTAATTGAATCGAGATTCATTTATTTTACATTTATTTTTTACACGGTTTTAATGGGAAAACTAAATTTTTTTCAAATTACGGTTGCCTTATCGCAAAACCGATCGATGAAAATCGGCTAGAGACCGTCCAGAAATCGACAAGAAACCGATGAAAATCGCCAAGAACCAGTGAAAGTTCAGAGAAACCGACAAAACTGAGATAACCAATGTAATCTCAATTTGCAACCACTAATAGAAAATAATTTATAATATAATATGATAATTTACTTTTTTTTTAAAAATATAGCATGAAAATTTGTTATTTGTTCACATTTACAATTAATGCCAACATATATAATCTGATTAGTTATAATAGTTTTTTTTTTTTTTTTTTATATTTTTGCCTGGTTTACTAAGGGTTCATATTTTTTATCAAAAGTTTATAAATGTAAAGTACTTGTATAATTATTTTTTTTTTTTTTTTTTTTTTGGGAAAAAAAGAAAAAATAATATACTTTAATAAATAATAAAATGGGTTGCCTCCAGAGCAAAATGGAACCAAAAATAAAACATATTTCTACGGACCCACCGCTAGGAACATGTTTTTGTAATAAAAATGATAAAAATGTAAAATTTTACGCAAATGTATATTTTTCCGAACCTGTTTTGGATTTAAATTTATTTATTATTCAATTATGGTTCGGAATTCCAGGTGAAAATTGGTCAGAATTAGAGTTAGAACTAGAATTTGAAAATAATAAAATTATTTTTAACCAGAATAATGAGCCATTAATATCGTATTTATTTAGTGCAAATTTAGATGTAGAAATTTTTAAAGGAAATCCGATTGAATTTACTATTAGATATAAGTATAAAAATCAAAATAATTGGTCGTGGTATAATAAACTTCCAAATGGTAGAATATTACTCCCAAATTTGTTGTTTTTAAAGGATTCATTAGATGATTTATTTGTTAAATTTGGAAATTTTAATATCAAGCAAATTAAAAATCACCACCAGTATGGTAATAATAATAATGTCAAACTATGGTCCATTGAATCAAAAATTAAACCAAATCCAGATAAATATTCATCAGTTTTACTAGGGATTCCTAAACTTCCAGAAAAATATTTCGCATTAATACGTAAAGATTCATATTGGATTGTACCAGTACATGCAAAAGATTATATTGATATTGATATCAATAAGCAAGCAATCTTAATTGCTTTTCTTCAAAAAAATGGTACCTCTACTGTAATAATTCCTATAAGTCATTTTAAATTTGGAATTTCTTCATTTCTTAGTGCTAACTCTACAACTGGGGAAATCTTTTTAAATACAAGAAATGAAAATTTAATCGAATCTAATCAAATAAGTATTATTGCTACTGGCAATGATCTTTTTTCAACTATTAATATTGCAGTGATAGAAATAAGAAATATAATTTTTAATTTTAACAATATTTCTTCTTTTTCTGATTCATTTAATTTCTTACCAAACCCATCATCATTGGAATCTAAAACTGAAAATAATATTAATACAAAATGGTTTGAAATGTGGTATGATAAATTAGGTTTTTGTACTTGGAATGCCTTTTATACTGATATTTCAGAACAGAAAATTATAAATATTTTACAAACTTTTCATAAAAATGGTATTAAAATTGGGTTTTTAATCATAGATGACGGTTGGCAAACAGTAAATGACCAAAGACAATGGGTTAGTTTCGAAGCTGATCCTATAAAATTCCCTAAAGGTTTAAAACATACTATTGAATCTATTAGAAAATTATTTCCTTATATTCATTATATTGGGGTTTGGCATGCACTACATGGTTATTGGAATGGAATCGACCCTACAAGTACTATAGCTAAAAATTACAAAACAATATATTTACAATCTGAGTTAGTAATTCATCAAGATGATGTAAAGCAAATGTATTTAGATTTTTATCAATTTTTGGACTCTTGTTTAATTAATCTTGTAAAAGTTGATGTGCAAGGCAAAATTGATAATATTACACATGGTTCTAACAGAACTTCTGGCATTGTTAAAGCTTATCAGGAAGCTTTAAGATTAGCTGGCATCACATATTTTTATAATAGAGTCATACTTTGTATGGCACAGGTGCCCCAATACTTATTTTATGATTTAAATATTTCAGCTCCAAAACCTATTTTACGCAATTCAGATGATTTTTTCCCTGATATAGACCAAAGTCATACATGGCATATATTTTCAAATGCAATGAATTCTGTATTAACGTCAAATCTTGATGTGATTCCTGATTGGGATATGTTTCAATCTACAGGGAAGTTTTCTGAAATTCATGCTGCCGTTCGTTTACTTTCTGGAGGTCCTGTTTATTTTACAGACTCTCCAAATTCCAGCAAATATAGTTTATTAAAATCTTTGACAGTAGATTCTATATTAAACAATGAAACTGTATTGTTAAGACCAGAAAGACGCTCATATGCTGTGGATTGCTTTCAATCATTTGATGAAGATAGGATTTTGAAAATATCAAATAAAGTTATTGTGAATTTCATATCACTTTTAGGGTTATTCAATTTGAAAAATAAAATGATAACAGAAAGTATTACATTAGATTTGAGAAAAGGATTTAACATAAATTCAGAATTAGTTGTTCGTAATAAATTTGGAAGAGTACATTATCTTGGAAAGAATCAAAAATTGCCTTCTTTCATCACTTTGCATCCACTTGAATGGGATATTTTAACTATCTGTGAACTACATCATGATGCTGTAAATGACACATATATCGGTACTTTAGGAATTGATACACCTACTGGTTTAGGCTCTACTACTATAGTAAGTGCTGAAATTGGAAGTGTACCAAAGAATTGGACAAGTTACAAAGTAGTAATAAGAGCTATTGGAAAATTGGGTATGTATTAAAACAATATGTTTATTTTCTCATAGAGAATACTAACTTTTATTAAAATATAGTTATTTATATTAAAGCCTTTTCATCGGCTAAAAATTTTAAAGATCGGTTGTCTATCTTTCTTTATCAGCATATCATGATTCCTCCAGAAACTGTTGCTCTAAACAACAATGTTTTAATAATTGACTTGGTAAATGCTTGGGTAAGATTTCTTTTTTTTTTTCATCTTATTTTTCAAATAATAATATACTTGAATATTTTATATTAATACTAACTGATTTATAGGACAAGCTTAACCTGGGTAGTAAATTTTCTAATGAAATTGAAATTTCTATTAATTTCAGAATTTAGTTTTTATGTTTTAATATTTATTTAATGCAAAAAAGGTTAAATTATATAAAAAAAATTAAAATATATATAAAAAAAGTAAATTGAAGTGAATGTAGTAAATAAATATGACAAATGTAAATAAATATGACAAATTTAAATAATTTGATAGATTTAAATAGTAAGTAAAAAATTCGTATGATATCAAATATATAATGATTATAAGCAAAAAAAAAAAAAAAAAAAAACACACAATAGTATCAAATAATTAAAAAACAAAAAAAATATAATGATACAAATTAATATTCAAAAATAGATATAGTTATTATGTATATAGTTATTCTATATATAATTCTATTCTCTTTTCTTATTATTTAATAAAATTATTTCAGTAAGAAAAGTGAATCAAAAAAAATTTTTTTTCCTTTTTTTTTCTATATTTTTTCCCTTTTTTTTCTGTTTTAATCTTTTTATTTGTGTTTTTTACGATCTTTTTTACTGGTAGCTTCAGATATTAAAGTTTCAAAAAGACGATTTTCTTCAAACTCATCTTCACTTCTAGTGACTGCCTTAAAAATTGTACCAATGATTACAAGACCATTTGCTCTATCTATTCGTTTGCTAAGAGTTACAGATTTATCATTAAGTATATTATCACAAACTTCACGTAAAACACTTTGAACTTCATACTTGGAACCTCTCCAAGCAGCATTTAAAATTTTTCCTAGAACTAATCGTTCATATTCGCTTTTCTTTTCGTCTGTCCAATGTTCGCCACCTTTTTGTTCTGCTTTTGCCATTTCTTCCATTGTAAGTTGTGCATCAAAGGCACTTGAAAGAGTTCCCCAAGTATCTTTTGCAAGTGCTCCTTTTTCCTTAACTTTACTTAAAATACCAGTAAGACCGAATAATTTTTGAGATTTTAAAAAAGTTTGACCCTTAGTATAGTATATATTTCCGATGGCATGTAACAAATCTAATCCAAAAGATTCCATTTTAAGGTTTTCAGCTTCTATCCTAATTTTTTCTTTAAATGATTCTGTAACAGCAGGACCTTTATCAGTTTCTGTCCAAGTACCTAATTTATTTAAAAGATTTTTAATTAAAGTATTGATACGTACTTCTCTTGCAGCTTTTCTTTCTTGTTCATATTTTTCAAGTTCTTCCTTTTGTGCCTTTGTTAAACCAGCTTTTTGTTTTTGTTTTTCATTTTTAATTTGTTGTGCAAGTTTTGTGTCATCAGAAGCATTTTTATGTGATTCATTAGCATTAAGAGAAGGTGTTGAAGTTGTAGCTGAAGAGGAATGATCTATTGCACCTTTATGTACTTCAAGATGGGTAATGTGGGCATTTTTCGAAGAATCAATTTCATCTGTACCTTTTTCTTCACTAGATGTGATTTCCATAGTTTTTGTTAAATCTTTAATTAGAGAAATTTCTCCTATCCTATAGAGATGTAAATAAATGTAGTTAGAATGAGATTTTTTTTTGAATATTTTTTTGAATATTTTTATCTGGCATTTAAACAATTATATGGAAACTTACCAATCGGCAAAGGCTTCTCCGCCGAATATTGAAGCGAAAAAATCAGATGGATCCTCTGTAGAAAAAAAAAAAAAAAATTAGTTAGTTAGTTAGTTAGAAATAGAAAAAGAATCAAATAAAACATAAAAACATCATAACATACCAAATCCTTGCTCTGGTACCGCTTGATCTTTTCCAAATTGGTCATATCTTTTTCTAAGTTCAGGATCTCGTAATACTATGATTTAAGTTAGTATTTTCTATAAAAAAATTTTTTTTTTTTTTAAAATAGTACCTTGATAAGCTTCTCCTATCTAAAAAATAAAACGTTAGTAATAATAACAAAATATGCATTATTTAAACTATTTTAAAAATAATAAACATACAGCTTGAAACTTTTTTCCCGCATCTGGATCATCTGGATGCTTATCCGGATGAGTATTAATAGCCGCCCTGCGATAAGCTTTTTTAATTTCCAATTCGCTCGCAGTAGGCGATACATTTAAAATATCATAATAGGTTTTATCGGCAACCATATTAGGTTATTATTTTGAAAAAAAATAATAGTCAAATAGCGGTGAATTATATAATAGTTTTATAGTTTTTATAGTTTTAATAATTATAATAATTTTATAGTTTTTATAGTTTTAATAATTATAATAATTTTATAGTTTTAATAATTTTTTTTTTATATAAAATTAAGAAAATATTATGCAAAATGGTTGCTATAAGGTACAGAAAGTTTGTCTTTAAATTAAAATGTGTAAATTGATTAAAACACAGTAATAATTTTAAATTTTATTCTGTAATTTGGTACCTAAATAATATATTTTATATATTATTTTATAAATATTCGCTCTTGGCTATTTGCTATTTTTCTTAAATTAAATTTTATTAATTTAATTATTAATTTCTGATTTTTAATTTTTAATTTCTAATTTTTTTTAATTTTTAATTTTTAATTTTTTATTTTTTTTTACTTTTCCATTTTTTTGCTTTTATTAAATTTTCGTGTTTTTCATAATCAGTGGAGTTGCCATACAAATCCTACTTAGTAAAATGCAAGTCGTTGGTTGTTGTTATAGAAACAGTTACTTTATTAAAGGAAAAACAAAAATATTTTCAAATTTATAAGAAACCTAATAGAATAGGGTTTAATAAAGATAGGAATAAAAGAAGTATATACATTAGAACTGTAATAATTGTAAATATAAGTATGTTGTTAAAAGTATGTAATTCATTTACACTAAAAGTTCATATTTTACTATGTGTAAATCAAGTATCCTATAGAAATATCGTATTTGTAATTTCATATTGATCTGTTTGTCACTCTATGGTTGTTATATATTATACTGTATTTCTAATTCCAGTTTTAATTTTGATACTACCGTAGTAGACCTTCGTAATTTTAACAACCCTGGTCTTTTAAAACCTTACTTGTAGTATTAATTGATTTAATAGTAATTGAGATCATAAATGAATTTATTAATATGTATTGTAGAATATCAAATTTGTCATTAGTTATTTAGTTATTTGTTTGAATATGTATTATAGAATATTTTAAATTTATTAAATAGTATTGTAGAATATTCCCAAATTAATTAAATATTTATACTTATCACATTAATATAGAATAAAATGAAGTTGATTTATCTGTATACATCAAGTCGTATAACGAATAAAGAAAGACAAGATAGAAAAAAAAAAAAATTAGAAAGTAAAATATAAAATATAAAATATAATATCTAAACTATTAATTAAATAATGCTAATAAAAATATTAAAAAATATAATATCTAAACTATTAATTAATAATGTTAATAAAAATATTAAAAAATATAATATCTAAACTATTAATTAATAATGTTAATAAAAATATTAAAAAATATAATAAAAAACAACCAATCAAAGCAAAATTTTCGAACCGATAAAACGTTTGAAATTTAATATTTAAATGATTCGCTTTACTAATAAATTCATTAGTAGAATAAGATAGAATGAAATTCATATAAATAAATTTATATTTGAGAGCAGCTAAAAATTTTTAAAGTAATAGTTGTCTAATTGATGGTTAAATAGCATGTTATTTAAAATATTATAATTGATTGCCTTAATTGATCAATCATTAAATAATTTTTAGTAAAACCCACATAAAAGTATCCAAGATAAAGCAATATCATATTTATATTGCTATTATATTACTAATCTTATTATATAAATAATTAAAATATTAATGCAAATAATAACAGACACATTTTTATAACAAGTATAAGTTACTTTATATATATGTATTTATATTTTTCTTTTGATATTAAATAAAATAATAAGTAAATAGCTTAGTTCAATGATATTTAATGGCTATTAACAACAGACAGAAGTTTACGAAATTCGCAAAATAGAATTCACAGTTAATGAATACTCGCATTATAAACTAAACAGCCTTGTTCATAATGATTTTGAATTTGTAAAGTATATAATGGAACCAAATGAAAAGAATTCATTATAAATTATTAAATATATGTTTTTTAAAATCATTATAAATCAATTTATTTTTAAATTAAACAGATCTATACTGTAATTAAGAAAACGCAAAACGATAAACTATTAAAATTTTTCAATTATTTATTTATTACTTTACATATATGAACTTTCTATTTTTTTGGTTACTATAAAAATTATACTTAATTAAATTACATATTTACAAATGCTTCAGAAATTTCAATAAAAAGTTATATTAAATTTCTTTTCAGAAAAAAATATGACACTTATTATTTTACCGGGGAAGATTCAAATTTTTTACAATAGGTTCAAATTATCAAAAAAATCCCTCCAAAAAGAAAATACGGATAAAAAAAAATAAAACATACGTTAATGAATTGAAATATTCGATAAGAGTAGGTTAACTGAATTGGATTTACAATTTAGCTTTGAAGCTACCTATTTGATAACGTTCTAAAAGGGGTTTCGGCTTTGATCGCGCAACAAAAAAACGGAAAACAATTTCTTGGCATTGCGCCTGGTTCAAATTGGTCTTCGGAAGGCATGACCTTTTTTCAAACTATAGAGGCTCATGGTTTTGAGATAAGAAAAAAAAAATCGTTTAAGGGGCTTAGGACAGGCACAGTTTGGGTCAAAAATTCATTCACAAAGACTACAGTATATTAGTTTGTTTATTTTACATTTTTATAGGCATGTTTATACAATTATTATGTATTATTAATAAAATTACTTTTTAAAATAGTTGTGCTGCCTGGTAGAATGAGTGGATTTGTGAACATGAAATGCCTATACATAATGTAAAAGGAGACAAATTATCATAGCAATTTTTCAGCAATTCTTATAAGTATATGTATGTATACTTTCCAATATAGTATAGTGCTGATATGTGAAATGGGTTACATATTTACGTACGAAAAATTAGTTTACTAGTATATAATACGATAAATATTTACATATAGGATATATTTATTATTAAATTTGCTTTATAATTTATTTGTTTACTTTTTTTATTTGTAACATGTAACGTTTTCATTAAAATTAATTGAAAACCAAATATTCTCATCATGTAAACAAATAATTGTTGGACTACTTTGATTTTGCATGTATTTTTAATATTTAATAGTATTTCATATATATTTTTTATGTATACACATACCTATAAAAATTTTTAAATAGCTTTATATCACTCATTGTTAATTGCATTTATCATAGAACTTTAAATCAAATTTAATAATATATTTACTTAAATTTTATATTTAAAAATGTTTAAAAAAATCTTTATTAAAAACTATATTAAATTTTTCTTTAATAAAAACATGAGGCTTATACTATTACCAGAAGATATTCAACATTTTTATGATAAATATAACTCATCTAAGACAAAACCAAAAAAAGAAAACCCAAAAAACTCTACTTCAATAATTAATTTAGAAGTTTTGAATAGTTCTTATGGAAATTCCGTTGTGATTTCACCCATCGAAAGTGAGAGTGAAGTTAAATCAATTTTTATAGAAACTACGGATAGTAAAACGCAATATAAAGGGTTTGAAGATTTTACTGCAAATATGTTAGATATATTTGATATACTAGATGAAAGTAGTTTATCTAATTTAGATCTCCAATTTAACTTTCAAAATAGCCAAAAAATTGAAAATATTGTTCTTAAAGGGTTTCCAGCTTTGATCGCGCAACGAAAGATTGCAAATCACTTTTTCTCAGCCAAACCTGGGGCAGGCTGGTCTTTCAATGGTCCGACTATTTTGCAAACTATGGAGACTCATAGTTTCGAAATTAGAAAGAAAAAATCATTAAGAAAAGGGCTTAAAATGGGCGCAACTTGGATGAAAAACTCATTTAAAAAAATTGTGTAGTTCATTAGTACATTATTTTATCATTTTATACTTATAGAGATATTGATACAATTGTTATTATTGTTAATACAATTATTATATATTGTTAATTAAATTATTTTTAATATTATAAAAAAATATTACTGTAAATATTAATAAATTAATACACTTTTTACATATTAATAAAAACTTATTTATTACTTCTATATATTAAATCCA
The DNA here is from genome assembly GCA_030573245.1 of Ascobotryozyma americana. Lineage (NCBI taxonomy): Eukaryota > Fungi > Ascomycota > Trigonopsidomycetes > Trigonopsidales > Trigonopsidaceae > Ascobotryozyma > Ascobotryozyma americana. Next base: position 11,626 of record JAJMCZ010000011.1, on the reverse strand, counting down.
CTTGAATAGTAAAAGTAATGATTTATTTTCTAAAAGATGTATACACAAACTGAATTATTTGTTTCATTAAAATAAATTTATGAAAATAGATGTATTAATGAATTCTTCAATAATACATTTAACAATTAAAGAGTATAAAATTACTTAAAATTGGCATGAAAGTAAATTATCTAATACAAAGACTTGTTTATTATTTTGAAATTTAAATTAATCTACATTTGCATTGTATTTTATATTCTAACATTGTCGATTTTTCAGTTTACAATAGTGAAATATTCAAAAAATTTACTATCTAAAGAAAACAATCACTATGACAACGGAATATTTTATACTTATAAATAGCCAATAGCAACCAAACGAAAACAAGATTACTGAATTAATTAAAATAATAATCTCTTAATAATAATTAAGACTACTATACTATATATCAAATTTATATGGACCTTCAAATTGATTATTCGCTTTATTTATTTTTTGTATAGTAACAAATACATAAAGAAAAGAAATAAAAATGTCTTCTGGTTTACCTAGAGTTTTACGTAATATATGGCGTTCTGGTTTAAGACAATGGGGTTGGCAGATGCAGGTTATGGGAGATGCTAAGGCTGGAAAGTAAGTTTATTTTATTTATTTATTTAATTCTTTTATTTTATTTATTAACTATGAATTAGTTTTATTGGAGCGGATGTATGTCTTGTTATTCTTTTTTTTTTTTTTAAAAAAAAAAAAAAAAATTTAATACCAATTTATTAGAGACTTTTTTTAAAAAAGTACGTTTTTCATAACTCTTATACTAATGGCGAATCATTTATAGCGATATGGAAATAAATATTATGAAAATGACAAAGACGAAGAAATTCACTGTGCGTATATGGTTGTATCAATTAGTTGTTTATTTAATTGTTTTAAATTTTTTTTAAATTTTTTAATTTTATAAATTTTATTTATTTTTATTCATTTTTAATTTTATTCAATTTTATTTATTAATTAATTATTTTTTTATTTATTTATTGTTTTATTTATTTATTTTGTTTTATTTTTATTTTTATTTATTTATTAATTTTATTTTTATTTATTTTAATTTTATTTACTTTTATTTATTTATTTACTTTTATTTATTTATTTAATTAAATTTTTTTTTATTTATTTTAATTTTATTTACTTATTTAATTTTAATTTTACTTAATTTTATTTTATTTTATTTTATTTATTAAATATTTTTATTTTTTAATTGTTTTTAATTTTATTTAATTTATTCATTTTATTAATTTTATCCATTTCTAACAACTTTAGTGAGAACTCGATGGGTTATATACAAAGACTATTATCCAGAACCTTCGACATTAGAAGATGGATGGTGAGTGATATTATTTTTTTATTCACTATTTATTTATCATTATCCAATTGAAATATATTTTTGCATCATTCTAATTTTTTAGGCACGCTTGGTTAGCTCATGGAATAAAAGAACCACCAACAGAATTTTCAAAGAGTCAAACTTCTATTCGTGCATATCCACTACCTTTAATTGAAAAATCACCTTCTGGAACAAATAAAGCATTCGTCACTTATAACACATGCAAACCTAAATATTCTTCTTGGAAACCAGAAATAAAGGCAAGAGTTTAAATAGCATGGAAATATTATTTGAACATTATTTTATAGATATATGTTTTGTGTTTATTTATATTAGTTTGAATCTAAATTGAATTTATTTTATTAAAGTAATTTAAATGTATTTCTATATTAAGAAGTCACTAAGCAGCGTTTTATATTAACGACTGTATTGACCAACTGTATGATGTCACCTATACCCATATCCATATCACGTAACGAAGGAATCTATAATAAATAAATAATACTATATAAGCAAGATTGTGATAAATACGACTAATAAATAAATAATATAATAAATAAAAAATAATAAAAAGACTATAATCTATAATAAATAGCATAATAAATAACATAATAAAAAACATAAAAAATAACATAATATAACGAAATAATAACAGGTAGACTAATTTTTAAATATCCTATCTAATAAAATTTTTTCGAAAGGAATATCGGTCTTTTCCGAAGAATATGGTGATTCCTTCACGATTGTCAATCTGTTTCCAGCATCAACATCTAACCAAGACAAACGATCTTTTTGAATATTAGAAATATTAGAATGAATATTATTAATATCATCATTTGAATCTTCTTCAGATGAAAAAGTATCCATACGACCTCTTTTATCTATAACACACATGCCTAAAGTCCATCTACCATTTACTTCAATTCTAACATCTTTATTATAATCTTCTTCCCAATTTAAATTTTCCCAACCATGGGGAGTATAATTATTATTTATATTAGATTGTGCATGTTTATGAATTGCATAAAATACAGCTAAAGGATCATGCATTTGAACTAAACTATCACCTTTTTTATAACCATATTGCAAAGACATTTTATTAAAAATAGAACTTGCAAATATTTGTGTCCATTTAGCTAATGGTGAACCATTTAAACTAGAATCTTTTATATATTCTGTAAATAATTTTTCATGTAATACATGTCTATTTGTAATATCTAAAGGAATTAAAGAAATTTTAAGTGGTGGAATTTTAATATTATTTTGATTTTTAACATTAATAAAATCATCTATATTATTAACAAATGAAGGATTTTTTGATGTTAAAGAAAAAATATAAGAAGCAGCTAATGGATCAGCAAATATATTAAATTCAGCTAAAGGAGTAACATTCCCTTGAATATTAATATTACCACCCATAACAACAACTTCTTTAACTTTTGAAAAAGCTACTGGATCAATAATTGCTGCTTTTGCAATATTCGATAAAGGACCAAGAGCAACAATAACAACTGAATCTTTTTCTTCATTTTTAAGAATATCTAATATTGCTTCTGGGGAAGGTTTATTTATTGGATTAAACCCTAAATTGTCATGATTACTACTTTTATTAGAGAAAATATTATTAATATCTTCTTCTGAAGGAGTATATTCTGGAGCAATAGTATGGACTGATCCAAGACCATCAATTCCATGGAAAAAATCAAAATGTGGAGATTTATTATTTATTGGACCAGTACAACCTACGGATAAATTTGGAATATATTTTTCATTTTTAATATTATTGTTTTTAAAAACTTTTTCTTTTGAAAGTACATTAAATAATGTTATAATATTTCTTAAAGCATTTTTTGCATCAATATTACCAAATGTTATTGAAATTAGAGCAACTTCAATTTCTGGAGAGTTTAAAGCTAAAGTAATTGCAAAGATATCGTCCACCTGTTTAGTGTTAGATTGTTATATTATTATTATTATTATTATTGTTATTATTATTACTATTATTATTTAAACATTCACGTACACCTGGATCTGAATCAATGATGAATTTCGTCATAAATAAATGAGGTTAATTAAATTAATACAAAATCCCAATCTCAATCTACAGTCTACAATAAGGAATTAATTAATTATTTGTTTATAATTAAATGATTACGTTTGCTTATATTGGCAAATAGGCGGATAATTAGCGAATCGGATCTAATTACAAATAGTAACTAGTGTATATACAAGGCTGTGTACTATATTATTATTATTATTATTATGATATATTATTATTATTATTATTATTATTATTATTTTTATTTTTATTATTATATATTACATATTATTCTAATTATTCTTTCTATTCATATTCATAAGTGTATTTATAAATTCATGTTGAGAGTAAAGACAAAACAATTACTACCATACGTAAACTAAAAATATATAATTTCACTCACAACTACACATACAAATGTATAATTGCACATACAAATGTACACCAAAATGTACTAAATGTGAAAAAATATATATTTTAACATACAAACAATTACATTTAAACATACAAAAGATTATCTTAAAAATGCCCAAAAATGCCCTAAAATGCCCTAAAATGCCCAAAAATGCTCAAAAATGCCCATAATGCCCAGAATGTCCAGAATTGGCAATAAATTTAACTTTTTAGCGCAAATTAAAAAAAATTGAATTAAAAATAAATTCAATTGTATGAAAAATAAATTCAATAATAAACAGATAATAAACAATATAAAATGCTCTTCTCTGTAGCAGATAATTATTCCAAAGAAACTAAAATAATAAGAAATATTTTAGCTTTTCGTTATTCTACCGCATTAGTATGGTCACTTTTATTTTTAATATTAATTTTAACTTTAGGAAGGTACTTAACAGGATATGTTTACATACAGTATGGATTAAAGAATAGAAATAATAATAGAAATAATAAAAAATTTCTAAATAATACTATAAATAATATTATTTATAAAATAATCTACCCGGGAGAACCATTTAAACCTATAAATTTATATATATTTATCCCAATAATATTTATTGTTGGAATTATTTGTTCAATTTGTCAGACCAAAAATGATGCAATGTTTTTAATAAAAAGAATAGGCCGTTGTGCTGCAAGCTTATTTCCATTAACATTGTTTTTAACTTCAAAACCTTCTTTTATACCTTATACAATTTATTTAATTCTATTACCAATTCATAAATGGATATCTCGTTTATTAATATTTTTGGCTTTAATTCATTCCATTTTATACCTAATAGTATTTCATTTTTATAGACCAAATGGTTTATTAGCTATTTTTCATTGGAGTCATTTTACAGGGGTTTTGGTAATGATTTCTTTATTAATTATTGCAATTTCTTCACTTCCTTTTGTAAGGAAAAAAAAGTATCGTTTGTTTTATGGTTTACATTATCCATTAGCTTGTATAATTATTCCTTTACTTTATATACATTCTAATCCATCAATTCCAATATTTACTTTATTTTCTTTATTAATTATTTTTTGGCAAATATTATATAATTTCTTTTTTTCTAAAAAAATTATTTTTAAAAATAATCAATTGTCAAAATTTAATTCAATAATGATTTTAAAAATTCCTAGATCTTATCTACCTGTTTATTTTGATCCAGGTGTACATATTAGATTGGTTAAATCTATAAATCAACCTTTTAATGGTAATAATAACCCTTATTTTAAAAGAATAATTCATTTTATTGTTAATATTTTATATCCAAAACCTTCTCATCCTTATACGGTTTGTTCTTTACCATCTGATGATGAAATTGTTCTTGCAATTCGTATTCATTCTAAAACTAGTTTTATTGTTTCTTCTGGTATTTCATATAATTTGTATGGTCCATATAATTCCTTACCTCCTTCTTTTTTAAATTCTTGTTCAAATCTTTTTATAATTGTTAATGGAATAGGAATTACTTTTGGTGCTCCTATTGCTAAATATGCTTCTTTAAAATCTATTAATTCAATCACTATTATATGGATAATACGGAATCCTAACGATCTGGTTTTATTAAGTGATTTATGTATAGATTCATCTTTATTATCTTTTAATATTTACATCACACAAGATGTTTCTTCACAAGATATTTCCTCAGGAGAAGTTTCTTTACAAGATATTCCTTTACGAGATGTTAGTTCTTCGAACAAACTAAATATAGAATATGAAACTATGGATGAACTAATTAAAGTCAAAAAAGGACGTCCAGATATTAATCAACTTATATCAGAATGGGATGTGCCCAGACCAGAATTAATTAATTCATCATGGGTTATAGCGTGTGGATCTAATTCTTTAATAGAATCCGCAAGAAAAGGTGCTAAGGCAAAAGATGTATCTTTTCACGGTGAATTCTACAGTATATAGTATTATAGGTAAGTATATTTTATGTAATTATATTGTAATATATTACTATACGAGTCTTATACTGATATATACGATAATTCAATTTACAGTTACGGTTCAAGATAAAGATATTATTGTTTTTACAAGATACGTTGTTTATTTATTTCTATGCAAAGCATTTGCTTTTATGCAAAGTAAATGACATTAAATGTTAGCATTAATATCATACAAAGCAATACTAGTTAATTAAGTACAAAAATGATTATGCTTCACTCTTGTATTTTTTACTGTATATTAATTTTAAGTATTCGTATAGTATTTATATAGTTGTAAATTAGTATAAAATTTCTTAATAATAGTTATAATAACGAAAGTAATTATGTAAAACCACTTAAAAGAATTCCAATATTACAAAGTAGTTACCCTGGTCAGAAGACTCGATTAAAAAGGACTTTTTTAAGTTTAATATGTACTTGGGTTTAGATTTTTAGTCTATTTTACGGTTGGTTCCTTAGGAAAAAAAAAAAAAAAATTGTAAATTAAATTCAAATATAGATTAATTAAATTAAAAAATATCAGTAACAAGAGAGAAAGGATTAAAAATTGTGATATTATGTCATTATTTATTTTAGCATTGTAATAGAGTATTAGATTTAAATATAAATAAATAAATAACAAATAATAAATAAATAACAAATAATAAATAAATAACAAATAATAAATAAATAACAAATAATAAATAAATAATAGATAAATAATAAATAGTAAATAAATAATTCATATTAATTCATAAATTTATACTTCATACACAGACTCACAATGGGTATCCCTTACTTATGGAGAACGTTTGAAAATTATGGTAAAATATGTAAATTAGATCGTGATAATCCTATTGATTCGTACATTGATGGACCATCATTAGCGTATAAAATTTATTATCAACACACAGATCTTTCAGTCCCATTATGTTCATATGCAGAATATGAAGATTTATTAGAAGATTATATAAATGAAATGATTGATAAAGGTATTAATATAAAATGTGTAATTTTTGATGGTAGTTTACCTTTAGATAAAAGACCTGTAAGAATTTTAAGATTAGAAAATTTTTTAAAACAATTATTACAAATACCATCAAATTCACCTGCACCAGCATTTGCACCTTTTATTTTTAAAGAGATTCTTTCAAAAAAATTCCCACAAATTCCTATTTTTATGGTACCTGGTGAAGCTGATCCATATCTTGTTTCTCTTCTTAAAAATTCTTCCAATTCTTCTTATTTATTAACTGGTGATTCAGATTTTTTAATTTATGATATTGGTTTAAATAATTTTGTTATTAATATTAATTCTTTTCATTTGTGTGATGAAGAAGTAAATGTTTTTTCAAAAAAAAAAATATTTGAAAGTTTTGGTGATGATTTTATGAAAATTGGGTTTTTAATGTCTTCTCGTAAAGCAAAACGTCCTTTGAAAATGTGCTATATAATGGAAATTAAAGAAACCGAATTAATTGGTCAAAGAGCTAAAAGTTTTAAAGAATTTTCTAGTTTATATGATCTTCCAGATGATATTCCAAAGAATATAGATGAATTGAAAAAGGATCCAAAAATTATTTGGTTTAATGAAAAATTCCCAGATTTACATGTAAGTAGAATGAGTGAAATAATCTGGCGTGCAAGGGAAATATTAGAGATACAATCAAAAGAAATAAATAAGGAAAAAAAGTCAAAAGTAATCGAAGTTTTTATGCCTTTTGTTATTGAAGATATTGATCAACCAAATTGTTGGATTACAGGAAGAAAATGGAGAGCTGCTGCTTATTTTCTATTACTAAATAGAGCTGGCATAATAGATGAAAATAATTCTCAGGGAATAACTATGGCAGAATATACAAGATCAGGTAATTCAATTGTTAAATTTTATATTGAACCATCACTTAAAAATATCCCAGATTTTAACAGAAAAATCTCTGATATTATAATTGATGAATTAAATGAAAATTTAACTGAAAATGGTGAAGAACATTTAGAATCATTTGTTGTAAAAATAATACATGATTATTTTAATTTATCAAAGGAACAGCTTTCGCATAATGATCGAGAAAAACCTGTTTGGGTTAAATCTAATGATTTTCTACATGATTTTCATTTATTTTCTCAAATACAATGTGCCATATATTCTTTAATAGTTCTTTCTCAGGTTTCTGAAAAACCAACACTTCCATCTTCTATGTCATTGGGTTCTTTAATTAGTGGGCCTAAATTTATGTCTTTATTTCATGAATACAAAGACTTGATGGTTGGTTTATCTACATTAAAATTGGATGATTCTGATTCTCATGTATGATTTTTATGTTTATGACTTATGATTTACTAATTACGGACATTATGATATATAGTATATAGTATATAATTAAATTTATTTTATAAATATTTACATGATGATATATATATATGTATAATAATATTAAGATAATGTTTTTGATGTTTAATTTTTGACTGTTAAGTCCAATCGCCTAGTCTTATGGGCATGAGTTTTGGGCAAACAGAAAGACCGTCTTGTAGCAGCTTTTGGGAGCAGCCTTTTAAACATTTTAAAAACCGTCCGTCGTCAAGAGAGATCATATTGGAAAGGATTTTCAACCAAGGTATTTTTAAAACCATCTTATTTTCAAAGCTATTTGAAATAAATTACTTTAAACAAAAATTCCATTTTTTATACATTATAAATTGCATCAAGACAAATTTATGTTAATATTATGTCCTATTTTACCTTTTTTTTACTGTTAAATTTAGTATAATTTGTATGGAGCAATATAAAGAGAAAAAAAAACATCTTAGTAAATACACGTAATTACAAGATAAGAAACCTTGTGATTTCACCAGCACATGAATTCATTTATGAATTTATACATTTAAACGCGCTTGAACACACATTTAAGTCTTATATACGGCCTATACACGACTTATACGGCTCACACTTTAATAGAATATCAACAGTTGGCAATTTTCACTGTACTATAATAATATATAAAATTTATTAATTAGGTTTCCTGTTGGAATCCAGTTTATTATTAATTTATAGTAACTATTATAATATAATATAATATAATTATAGTTTTACGTATAATGGCAATTTCTGGGGCTTCGTTTGCAATTTTCTTGTTCAGTTTGGTCTTTTTAATTTCAATATATAGTCAAAAATTAGATCCTAGAGATCCAAAAGTTATACCTTCTTATCTACAAGAAGCTTGGGAAGATTTACAATTTATATCGAAAAAACCTCATCCTTATTCCTCACATGCACATGATGAAGTTAGAGAATATATTTTAAATAGATTAAATGAAATCGTTACTTCTTCATCATCTTTAAATTCAGAATATCTTTCAATTATTGATGATCGTGAAAGTCAAGTATTGGTTTCTTCGCATTCTTCAAGTGCTCCATTTGCAACTTATTTTGAAGGTGCTAATATTATATTTTACATTAAAGGTTTAGATCATTTTGATAATGGTACTTTAGTTTCAGGTCATATTGATTCTGTTCAAACTTCATATGGTACAACTGATGATGGTCATTCAGTTGCAATTATGCTTGCCTTAGCTAAAAAATATTCAGAAAAACTTCCAAAAAGACCATTAATTTTAAATTTTAATACGGGAGAAGAATTAGGTTTATTTGGTGCTCATTGTTTTTTTAAAAATAATATATCAAGTATTGTTAAAACTTTTTTAAATATTGAAGGCGCTGGTGCTGGAGGTAAAGCTGTTATATTTAGAGCTACAGATTCACAAGTTTTAAAATCCTTTTCTGGTATACATAATGGTAAAGGTAATGTTTTATATTCAGATGCTTATAAAGCAGGTGCTGTTGCAAGTTGGACTGATTTTGAAGTTTATTCAAATCATAATTTAAGAGGTTTAGATATGGCTTTTGTCAGAAGAAGATATGATTACCATACACCACGTGATAATATCAAACAAATATCATATGGAAGTTTATCTCAAATACTTTCAAATACAGAATATATTGTTAACAACTTATTGAATAATGAAAAAGATATCGATTTAACAAAAAAATCAAATGGTGGTGCATTTTTTGATATATTTGAGCAAATTGTTATTGTTATAAGTAATCGATCTTTATACATTACGGGAATTTCATTAATAATTTTATTTATTATTTTACCAAGATTTATTTTAAATAAAAAATATGGTACTTCAAAGATAGGTGGAAGAGGATGGCTTCGTTTACCATTAGCAATTTTAATATCTATAGGTATCTCAGTAGCAGCTTCTTTTGGTTTACATGCTACAAATTCTGCTGCTTTATATTCTTCTTATATCCCTTTTCTTTCTATTGCTTCCTTATTTATTGGTATTACTATTTTCACTCTTATTTTAACCAATCATATTCGACCTATTGAAAATATTCGATTAAAATTATTAATTGAACAAAAATCATTTTTTTGTGTATTACTTATCTTAACCTTAATTTTACAATATAGGATCTCAATCGGCAGTACTTATATTTTTGAAATTTTTTTCTTATGTACTGCATTTGCAGAAATTGTTTATTTAATTTCTTTACCTGAAACAACAGAAATTGAATCACCAATTATTACTGAACCCGATGAAAATACTAGTTTATTAGGAGGAAATGAAATTGGTAATTCAAATTCAGAAAATGCAAGTATTTCAAGAGAAGATGACGAAATAGAGGAACCAGTAGATGATGATTTAGAGAATACAAATGCAAGTATTAATTTAAGAAAATTTATTAAATTACCTCCAATACCAAAATATGATTTATGGTTATTAGAAGCAATCTTTTCTTCTTTAATTCCTTTATATATATTAGGTAAAATTACTGGTGAAACTTTAGATTCTCTTGCCCCTGCTATGGCTGACGGAAAAGGTATGGGTGCAACTGTATTATATGCATTAACAATAATTCTTTCTTTATTAGTTACTATGATAGTAGCACCATATTTATACAAGTCAAACACAAAAGTTTTGTTATTATTATTATTATTTTTCATTATTTCTTATATTTATTCTATTTTTATATTTCCATTTAATGAATTGGCTCCTTTAAAAGTTTATGTTGGACAACACATTGATCTTTCAAAAAATGACACAGTTGCTACATTTAATGTTTATGGATTATCAGATTATTTACCTACTATAGTGAATTCACTTCCTTCCGTACAAGAAGGATTAAAGACGGATCCTGATTATGTTACATATGATTCCAATGCTGATAAATTACTTCTTGCATCATTTCCAGGACTAAAGCCAAAAACTTTACCTGGAGATTTTAATACATGGTTAAATGTTTCAGTTGATTCAGTTTCTGGTGGACCAGAATTTGGATTTACTAAATATTCTATTACTATTGAAACAAATAATTCAAGGGGAGCATTTATTCGTTTATTAGATAATAATGATTTGGCTAGAACTACTATAAATTTAAAGGGTTATGATCATAAAGATGAAGTTATTGGTAGTTCGTCAGTAATAATGTGGAGTCGAAACTTTGATCATGATCCTTTAGTTTTAATTATTTTACGGCCTTCGAATAGTCCTGTTAAGGTACAAGTTGGTGTTTATTTTAATGAATGGCTTCCTTCTACTGGGGTTATGCCAGCGTTTGATGAATTTTTACATTATATGCCTTCGTGGGCAAACTTTGCCAAGAGGGAGAATGGTTTATTAGTTGTTTCTAAGGAAGTTGAATTAGATTAGTTGGGTATTGAGTTTTTTATTTGATTATTTATGATTATTATTTATTTTTTAATTAATTATTTGTTTATTATTTATGATTATTATTTATTTTTTAATTAATTAATTATTTATTATTTATTATTATTTATTATTTATTATATATT